>CAHIKZ030001213.1:530000-552500 GCA_903632075.3 Acanthosepion pharaonis
TATTGTTTAAGGTTGATGGACACGCATGTCTTAATTTGTTTTTTTTTTTTGTTGTTGTTTTTTTTTTACGAATTGGTCAAACCCAAACTCAAACAAAAACATTGTTTTCAATCGTTATGAGTCTACCGATTGAATAGAATTTTTCAATTTTATTATAAACAATTGTCTTATAAATGGAATTTTTAAATCTAAAAATAAAGAAAAAAAGTGTGCAAGACAATAAGAAACACTACCTGCCAAAAAAAAGTGAAGTTTTGTTGAAATCGGTTGAAAAATGTAGGAAATCCGATCCCATATATAAAAGAACACACAAACGCACACGCACACGCACACACAACCTGGGTTTTATAAGTATAATTCGATATGAGTTGTCCCCCCTTTCATTCTCGCGAGAGCGATGCCTCTTAATTGTGTTTTCAAATTGATTTCGTGCAAAAACAATTGCGTTTTTCCAATTGTTGGTGCTGTCAGAATCACCGCAAGGTAATTTTACGTAGTCCTGTCAAGTTTTGTTGAAATCAGTTGAAAAATGTATGACATCCGATCCAATATATAAACGAACAGACACCTGGGTTTTATAATAAGTATGATTCTTGCTCTGTCCTGGACATTGAGCTCTACCTGGATTCTATCCTCTTGTAAATTTATATATATATATATTGAACACTAATATTATATATATATATATATATATATATATATATATATATATATGAAGAAATATAGTTTTAATATGTACTATATTTATGGGAATAAGTGCTCAATATCAGAGATAGAGCGTAAATATAAATATAAAAGTGAGCATTGAAGTCAACATTCAGAGGCGACAGGCTGTTTCATGCTAGACGCAATCGTCAGGCCGCCGATTGCGTCTAGCATGAAACAGCCTGTCGCCTCTGTTAACGTCAATGTTCATTTTATATATATATATATATATATATATATATATATATATATATATATATTACTCCTTTCTGTTTTTTGAAATCTCTTTGGCAAACAGTTTTCCTTTCATAAATTCTGAGCACTCAAGTCTCGCTGAATGGCCATTCGCGGATATGTGAAACTGTTACTTGAAATTCTGCGGATGGTGAAGCCCTACTGTACTTTCCACATTAACTGTTGACCTATTTAAAGCACAATATAGAGAATCGAATAAAAAGAAGGAAATGAATCACTAAAAGTTTTCTTCTAGTTCAGAATCTCATTACCAGATCGTGGGTGCTTCGATTTCTAGTTAGATAAGATCGATTAGTTTTCATCGATCAGCGTCGCCACCTCTTTATTTTCTGGATTGCTTACATCTTCGTCACTTTAATAAAAAGGAATTGATTGTTGTCCGAACTTTAAAACAGATTTATTCAGTTTTGGCACAAGACCGCGTTAATGACAAGCCAGGTGAGATTCGAACGCAACTTCCAATGAATGTTAGTATTAGCTTGTCACATAAATTCGTTCTTTATTTATAATCCATTATAATAGTTATTATTTAATTAGTAGGTCAAATGAATCATTCAACAATATATTCTCCATTATTTATGATCTCCTCCCAACGATAGAACTCACTATCTTTTGACTCGAAAAATTCATCAAACTACATTTTAAGCTCCACATCGTTGTTGAATGAAACACCCCTCAAATTGTTAGAAAGCGACCGAAAAAAGGTGGCAGTCTAAAGGGGTTAAGTCTGGAGAATATGTTTGGTGTGGCAGAACCTTCCAACCGGTTACTTTCTTTGTATCTACGAGTTTCCTGGTGTCGAGCGTGTGAACTGTTGACAATGGAGGAGCGCAGGTGTTTGTTCCTCTCGGTCAAAGCGTGTGGGTCAGGTTTCTGGACCTTTACCCATTGAGTGAAAAATGACGAGCGACAATAACATGGGAGCCTGTCATCTTCTGAACCAATTCCCTAGTAGTCTGGCACGGTTCTTTTTAATCAGCGCGTTCAACTGGGGCAGACAAAATTGAACAGATCGGCCCAAACGTGAAGAATGTATGAGTTCAAGCTCCCCCACCCGCCTCAGCGAAACAGGAAGGCCATGTCTGTGTCATTTTGTCGGTAGTCAAGTCATCTCTGTACACAGCACAAATGTCTCTTGGGCAGCTTTATGACCTAGATTAAAAGTAAAGAGATGATGATTAACATGCTCATTCTTGTCTACTTGGTATTCCATTTCAAAGAACATTAGAAAACAGATTCAGAGCATGACCAGACTTAATTGGAAGCAGAAGATGCTACGAAACATTATTCTTTGAGATCATTCGCAGAACACGAATAAAAGCTATTGAATATATAACAACATAATTAGCGGTTTCCTTTTCAGGAAAACTTCGCCATTCATACTCGATTTGTTTTTCTTCACTCCCTGGAGAATCGAGCTCGAATCAAAGTGTAGCATCTGTTTTCTTAGAGAACACAACAAATAAATGAATGATGCCTGGTCCCGGGGCTTCAATCATTTCCGGGAGCTCTGATCAGAGCGTAATATTTTCCTTTGCGCAGACAAACTGCATTTTATCTCTGAATTGTGCTTCTGTCTTCTTTGAGAACACAACAAATCAATGAAGGACGTCTGATCCCGGGGATTCAATCCTCCCCTGTAGCTGAGATCAAAGTGTAGTATTTGACTTCGGGCAGACAAACTACATTTTATCTCTTATTTGTGTTTCTGTCTTCTGAGAGAACACAACAAATGAATAAGAGATGTCTGATCCCGGAGATTCAATCCTCCCCTGATTCTTTGTTAATAGTGTTGATTTTTTTGTTCAATATCATTCTTATTTCTTTGTGCTTATTATTTCCAACAAAAAATA
Organism: Acanthosepion pharaonis; assembly: GCA_903632075.3. Taxonomy (NCBI): domain Eukaryota; kingdom Metazoa; phylum Mollusca; class Cephalopoda; order Sepiida; family Sepiidae; genus Acanthosepion; species Acanthosepion pharaonis. Next base: position 532,814 of record CAHIKZ030001213.1, read on the forward strand.
AAAAATCAACATTATTTGTTAATAGTGTTGATTTTTTTATTCAATATCATTCTTATTTCTTTGTGCTTATTATTTCCAATAAAAAATAAAAAATCAACATTATTTGTTAATAATGTTAATTTTTTTTTGTTCAGTAAGAACCTGGTTGGCAACCATTAATCTAGAGTAATTACTTGCCCTAATGCGAAATGTTTTTATATTGTCAACCAGGTGGAGAAATGTGGAGAGCCATGATCGCCTACGCCCTGAAGGGACACGACACGAAGAAAGCGGAAGAGAAGGAGCATGTTCAAATGGCTGGCAGGACAGGGTTTAGGAGAGAAAGCAAAATGTCACCATTTACTAAGAGCTACAAAGGACCGGAAATTGTGGAGAGCTATGATCGCGTACGTCCTGAAAGGACACTGCACGAAGAAGGAAAAAGAGAATGTGTTTGTGCAAATGGTTGTCAGAAAAGGGTTCAGGGTAGATGGCCAAAAGTCTCCATTTACTAAGAGCTACAAAGAACAGGAAATTGTGGAGAGCCATGATCTCATACGCCCTGAAGGAACACGGCCCGTGGAAGGAAGGAGAGAACGATCTTCTGTTGAGTTTGGTGAGTAATCACACATTCTTATTGCTCAAAGTAGAGTTCAATAGTGTTATAAAAACGTCTGGGAATTCCAGTAAGATATCTTTAATCATTTCTAACATACAACGGTTCAAAGCTTAATCTAATAATTGGACAATTTTGCTGTTACACGATTGGGACAATTTTGCAGACCTTGGATGGCAACTGGTCTACCGCAGAAAGAAAAGGCAACCTACTGCAGGAAAAAAAAATCTGCTTCGTCAGTCATGTATCGAAAGATACATGATCGCCTAAGTATGTATCACGTATGGCACATAACTGACTGACTAAATGACTGAAGTACAAATATGTAAATCCCAATAGAAGCATCATGACATCGAATTTGATAAAGGTCTAACAGGTACATACAAGAATAGCCAAATGTTGTGTCATGTTTCGATAAAAGCCATTATTATTATTATTATTATTATTATTATTATTATTATTATTATTACCCGTACACAGCTTTTTAATATTGTCGAAATATTGCCTGACATTGTCAAACACTGATTTTTCTTTTTCTTTTTTTTTTCTTTTTTTCTTACATCCCGCTCTTTACTTAACTGCTGAAAAATATTGGAACGGTTACGTCAATCATTTTGTTTATCATTATTATTATTATTATTATTATTATTATTATTATTATCTTTCGATTTCTGCTATGGTCACACTACCTTCCAAGTCTGCGGAAAGACCTAAGGCAGATAATGGTGTGACGTTATGGCTACATTTCATGATTTGTTTTTTAACTCCCATAACATCACTAGCGTTACATGGACAAAGTTCTTCTTAGTGTGTAGGTTGTATTCAAGACAATCTCTTTTTATTTCTCTTAAGGTATTATTATTATTATTATTATTATTATTATTATTATTATTATTATCTTTCGATTTCGGCTATGGTCACACTACCTACGAGAAGACCTAAGGCAGATAATGGTGTGTTTTTATGGCAACATTTCATGATTTGTTTTTCTAACTCCAATAACATCACTAGCGTTACATGGACAAAATTCTTCTCTGTGTGTGGACTATTATTATTATTATTATTATTATTATTATTATTATTATTTGTGTATGTTATGTTTCTTGCTTTGTATTTTTTATAGCCGGGTCCAAACTATGGTCTTTGGGCCCTAAAGGAGAATTGTCATTTAATTGATAGCACATTTCTTAGTATATGAGATGTTCCTAGCTGAGCGATCTTCTGGGCAACTTGTATGTTGATGTTACCTTGGACACGGTTAGTAAAATTGTCCATTCCTTTTCACTCAAGGCCCAGTGCTGAGATTACTATTGGTACACTCCCAGTCTTCATTTCCAACATCCTGTTAATCTCGATCTCCCGGTCCTTGAATTTGGATAATTTATATATATTATTATTATTATTATTATTATTATTTCGATTTCTGCTATGGTCATACTACCTACCAAGTCTGCGGTAAGACCTAAAGCAGATAATGGTGTATTGTTACATTGGTTACATTTCAGGATTTGTTTTTCTAACTCCCATAACATCACTAGCTTTACACGGATAAAATTCTTCTTAGTGTGTGGACTTTTCTTCTTATTATTATTGCTATTATTATCATTTGTGTATATTATCCTTTTTTGCTTTGTCTCCTGTAGAGCCAATTCCAAACTATGGTCCTTAGACCCTATAGGGGAATTGAATTTAATTGATAGCACTTTTCTTAGTATATGCGATGTTCCTAGTAGGGCGATCTTGTTGGCAACTTGTATTTTGATGTTACCTGCGACAATGTTAGTAAAATTATCCATTCCTTTTCTCACGAGGCCCATTGCTCCGATTACTATTAGTACAGTCCCAGTAGTTAAAATAATAAAGATGTCAAAGAAAAAAAACCGCCCATTTGACACACTGTTTTTTTAGGTATTTTGTGTGCACGCAGTTTCAAATTTCGATATCTATCTATATTTCTTGTATTATACCTATTTATACTATTTACATTGTTCGGACTGTTTCCCTCATCTTTGTTGTTATATTCACGACGTTTCAGCCGTTGTACGCTCCCCGCCTTCTTCAGGATATCTCTATATTTTTGAGATGAGGTATTGTAACTATTTGCATTATTTTCATTGCTTGGACTGTTTTCCTCATCTTTGTTGTTATATTCACATTTCAGTCATTGTACGCCCCACCTTCTTCAGGATCAGTCTATATTTCTGAGATGTGGTATTGTAATTATTTACACTATTTACATTGTTCAGACTATTGTCCTAATCTTTGTAGTTAGATTCAAGACGTTTCAGCTGTGGTACGCTCAAGCCTTCTTCAGGTGATTAGAATTTTCAAACCCTTTACTTCGTCCACCACCGGGATAGATTGTCCTACGTGCCATACATCTTCCGGATATCTCAGTCTCAGTTTTGATCCTCAAGGACACATGGCCCAGGGGATAAAAACATTGGTTTGACCCAAAGAGTTGTGAGTTCAATACCTGGCCACAACAGAGACGAACAAAAACGTAGAGAGTTGAGTTACTAAAGAGAAGTAACTGAAACTGAGATATCCAGAAAAGGCGCGGCATGTGGAACTAGAACAATTTGTCCCAGTGGACTAAATAAAGGGTTCGGTTTGAAATTTCAACGTATATGAACTGAAGAAGGCCGGAGAGTACAACGTTCTGAAACGTCGGGAATATAACTACAAAGTCCGAATAGTGTAAATAGCTTCTCTTCATGTGTCCCACCTCGAGTTTTCCCTCTTCATTTCTGGATGTTCGGGTCATTCAGGCGTCTGTCGTACTGCAATTTTGGTGCTGCCTGTCAGAATTTTTGTTACTATGTACTAGTGAGCTAGCCAAAATGAGCTGACTCATTTTATAGTCCACCAAGAGAAGCATTAACCAATCAGAAAGCTCAAAATATTCAATCCGACGTGTATAAAGGCAGCCATTTTGTTTTTTTCTTTCAAAATATCTTCACTGCCAACCTGATATCGAAGACTTAAAGAATTACTTAACAGCTGCTACTTTCTCTGAATCTTCACTGCCAAACTCTGATATTGAAGCCATTACGGACTTCACTGGATTCCATATTCAGAGACTACAGCAAACATGGTCAACAATGCCTTGGCCCGCTTCTCTTGCCGTAGTTTCACTCCAAGTTTACATATCACTGTAAGGTGGAGTCGATAAGAAAACAGCTTTCATGATATGTGACTTTAAAACACACTCTTACTCATATCCGTGGCCAGGCGCTGAATTCAGAAAAAAAAAGCGTTCAGAAAGACTGGGTATAGATTTATTGCAAATGAATAAAACCTGTATGCTAAGAAAGCTCTTGTTCTTTCAAGGTAACTATTACACCGGACGTTAATTTCTTGTGATTCTATCTAAAGCAGGTGACCGCTTGTTCGTTCAGTCTTTATTAGTTCTTTCAAGTAACAATAGACGAACTCAGACAAGAACATTGATTTTTTGTTAAAAAGAACTTTTTTTATTATTATTATTTCTTTCTTGGTGCATTGTTTATCATAAGCAGAACGAAGTTAATAAATTCTCTTTCTTTATGGTGACCCCACCCAACCGTACAACCTGGTGGCTTTGCTGCCTTTCTCATATGCACGCCGTTAATTTCCTTTCCTTCTCCGTCGTCCCGCACCGACTTGGCTACTCGGGGTGACTGCGGAAGAAGACGCAATATCCGTTACCTCAATCGAACCAAGTTTTGCGGGTGTCGATCAATGACTGGGCGGGTTGGACAGTTTCTTGAAAGCTGGAAACAACTTCGATTTTGATTTCAATTGGGTCCTTTTTTTTTTTTGCTTTTTTTTTTTTTGCTACTGGTATATTTATGAAAACACCCGACTGATGAATTCAAACCCGACTTCTCATTGCCTTCACAGATCAGAGGAGAGACATACACCTACCTGGAAATAATCATATGCATAAATTATGTACGCTTACATATATACACGCACACGCCAAGGCTTAAGGTGGTTGCCTGTGAGTGAATACGTGTGCAGGGAGTGTGTGTACCTAAGCCGATTTCCTCCCAATTTTCTGGGTTATCTAAATATTCCAGTTTCTCTCACACGTAAAACAAAAAAAAAAAAAAAAAAAAAAAAAAAACATTTACTTTATTTGATAGCATAAAAGACGACTGGTCATAAAAGACAAAATCTCATTAGAGTTTTTAGTGTATCCAAACATATAATGTGTACAGCAAGTAGTATATTTCAAAACATTAAAAAAAACTTTACTGTATATAAAAAGCTAGCAGTAGAAAGCACTACAAAATCACTTTTGCGCTAAACAGAAAACATTACTGTATATAAAAAGCAAGTTAGCAGTAGAAAGTATTACAAGTTCACTTTAGCGATGAACTAAAAAAATAATCCATGTATATATGTTGTAAACCAGAAAGACTAACTGAATGAGGAATAACCAAAACGGAGATTGGAAATGAAATGGTAATCTTTATAACATCAAAAAATACAATACTCGCCAGCGGCGTGAAGCAGGTAAACCACTGCTAGTGGTGGACTACTTAGACAACATATTGCTCCCACTTATAATAGTGTCCAACATATTTATGAGGATTGGGATATACGCATTAGTGTTCATAGGTATGGTACATAACAATATAAAAAGAAAGCTAAGAGTATTGTAAATTCACTTTTTGCGGCAAACAGAAAGCCTTACTGTATATAAAAAGCAAATTATCATTACAAAGCATAATAAATTCACTTTGGCGATGAGCAGAAAACTTTACTGTATATAAAAAGCAAGTTATCAGTACAAAGAATAATAAATTCACTTTTGCGCCAAACAGAAAGCCTTACTGTATATAAAAAGCAAATTATCAGTACAAAGCATAATAAATTCACTTTAGCGATGAGCAGAAAACTTTACTGTATATAAAAAGCAAGTTATCAGTACAAAGCATAATAAATTCACTTTTGCGGCAAACAGAAAGCCTTACTGTATATAAAAAGCAAATTATCATTACAAAGCATAATAAATTCACTTTAGCGATGAGCAGAAAACTTTACTGTATATAAAAAGCAAGTTAGCTGTACAAAGCATAATAAATTCACTTTTGCGCCAAACAGAAAGCCTTACTGTATATAAAAAGCAAATTATCAGTACAAAGCATAATAAATTCACTTTAGCGATGAGCAGAAAAATTTACTGTATATAAAAAGCAAGTTAGCTGTACAAAGCATAATAAATTCACTTTTGCGCCAAACAGAAAGCCTTTCTGTATATAAAAAGCAAATTATCAGTACAAAGCATAATAAATTCACTTTAGCGATGAGCAGAAAACTTTACTGTATATAAAAAGCAAGTTAGCTGTACAAAGCATAATAAATTCACTTTTGCGTCAAACAGAAAGCCTTACTGTATATAAAAAGCAAATTATCATTACAAAGCATAATAAATTCACTTTAGCGATGAGCAGAAAACTTTACTGTATATAAAAAGCAAGTTATCTGTACAAAGCATAATAAATTCACTTTTGCGGCAAACAGAACGCCTTACTGTATATAAAAAGCAAATTATCATTACAAAGCATAATAAATTCACTTTAGCGATGAGCAGAAAACTTTACTGTATATAAAAAGCAAGTTATCAGTACAAAGCATAATAAATTCACTTTTGCGTCAAACAGAAAGCCTTACTGTATATAAAAAGCAAATTATCATTACAAAGCATAATAAATTCACTTTAGCGATGAGCAGAAAACTTTACTGTATATAAAAAGCAAGTTATCAGTACAAAGAATAATAAATTCACTTTTTATGTCAAACAGAAAGCTTTACGGTATATAAAAAGCAAATTATCAGTACAAAGCATAATAAATTCACTTTAGCGATGAGCAGAAAACTTTACTGTATATAAAAAGCAAGTTAGCTGTACAAAGCATAATAAATTCACTTTTGCGGCAAACAGAAAGCCTTACTGTATATAAAAAGCAAATTATCATTACAAAGCATAATAAATTCACTTTAGCGATGAGCAGAAAACTTTACTGTATATAAAAAGCAAGTTATCAGTACAAAGCATAATAAATTCACTTTTGCGTCAAACAGAAAGCCTTACTGTATATAAAAAGCAAATTATCAGTACAAAGCATAATAAATTCACTTTAGCGATGAGCAGAAAACTTTACTGTATATAAAAAGCAAGTTAGCTGTACAAAACATTAAAAAATTATTTTAGTGATAACCAGGGTACATTACTGCATATAAAAAGCAAAGTATCACTACATTACAGAGCATTACAGAACCACTTTACCTATAAGCAGAACGCATGACTTTATTTGAATGAGTACATTACAGAAAATCCAGTCACTTAAGTGCCATACGTGATACACCCTGAGGTGATCATGTCTCTTTCGATTCATAACTGTCTGGGTCGAACATTTTCCTCACAGTCAGCGGTAGACTGATTACCAACCAAAGCTATAGGACCCAGTTTGTCCTGCTATTCAATCCATAGAAGGGACCAGGGAAGTGATAGATTCATACCTTTCCTAATGTTATTTACCAGTAAGTTAATTTAACAGTTTAGCTATAAGCAGAAAACGTTACTGTATATAAAAAGCAAGCTATAAGTGCAGTTGAACACAACAGGGAGAAAATCTGGTATGATTACAGTAATAAGATTAAGTAATTACATTTGATAAAAATTAACTTTACAGCTGAAAGGAAACGAAAACGCAGTAATTTCCTTTCGGCCTTCTTCTTCTTAAAAACCGGAACAGCAGATGAGGATTTCCTGCATGCAGGAAAACAAGAGGTAGCGAGAGAAAACAGGATCTAGTTCTCCCCAAGTTGCCATGAACCCAAAGCCCTCAGTACACCCGCTCATAAACAGAGTCCTTCGAATGTTTACTGCATGTTTACTGGAGTCCATCTTGATTAATCAAGACAAAACGTTCATGTCAACACCTCAAATATATTATGATCAGAAGCCATGAGAACCATCATTTGTGGCATTTATAGAATGCCCTGACGGCACATTCTGTATGTAAAATCAGGGCATTTTTTTTATTTCCTTTGATTTCGGTTATATAGACATTTCCTTCCGGGTCCCAACCAGAGACCTACGGTCAGAAATGGCATCATGACATTTTCGTTGAACATTTTTTTAACCTAAGAGCACACATATTTCCCATTGATAAAGCACTTCATAATGTGTGAGCTGTATTTGTGTGTACAATTTTTTGTATTTCTTTAAGGCATGGGCTACCAAGAATCCCTTCACTGAGTCTATCAGAACCTTTTCCAATCAATCTGAGGGCTCCAACTACAGCTGGAATTATTGATGTCCTCATGTGACTCCACTTCAAGATCCTTGTATTTTGATATATATATATATATATATATATATATATATATTTGAAGCTCCTCAAAGATACATTACAGTCTGCGGGAACTGCTATGTCAATCAGGAAGCGCATTCTTTTGAAAGTGGGTCTATATTTGGGCGATTAACTTAGATTGTTCTGTCTGTGTGTATAAATAAGGCCCTATAAAATTGTCATAGTTTCTATCGTTTCAGAAAATAATCAAATCTTTTGAGAAAAGAAAGACAGTCGAAATGGTAGGATTATGACCGGAAGTCGTTTATTCTCTAAACTTAGTACGACACAATGCTAACTGGACGATAATAAGTACCGATAATGTAAGTTATCAGAGCGGAAATTGAAGCCAGCAAGCATGGATCCAAATCCAGTCTAGTGAACTACTTAAAAAAAAGCATTGATTCATTTTGTATTGTTTATCAACTTTTTGCAGGTTATTTATAACCAGAAAATATTTTTAGATTATAAGAAATATTATTGGAGATAATAATGATTTAGTGATAGAAGTCTTACTAATTAACCCATATCTGGGGGGAGACGAGATGGATTCATACCTTTCTCAAGGGTATTTGGGCGTTAGTGTTTATAACAAACACAGCAGGAATTGGATCTCAGCTGCTTAAGAAAAGCGTAAATCTATTTCTTCCGCGAAACAGCTATGGATTAAATAACAATATTCTCTAGCCTTGGATGCCTGCCAGTCTACATGAAAGATATCCTCTGAATTCAAAACTGTCAAGGGTAACCACTCTACTATCTTCCACAAAGGGTTATGGTAATTCATGCGTAATAAAAAAGGAATCAGTCATAATAAGAAAGGATATTTCATTTTCAAGGATGTGCGATTAGCTTAAGTGATATCGGCACAGAATATGAAATCAGCAAGCCGGGTTCAAATTACAGCCTATTCGGCTGCCTTCTCTTTCGCCTTAAATCCTTTCGGGAAGGCGTAAATCCATTCTTCTCCCACCAGCTATGGGTCAAATAACAAGATAAAATGTGTTCTCTAAGCATTGGATGACAGCCAGTTTACGTGAAAGATATCTCCGAATTAAAAAAAATAAGCCAACAAAGATAAACTACTTCACTATCTTTCACAAGGATTTATGTTAATTCATACATAATAAATAAAAAAAAAAAAATCAGTGGAGAGCCATAATCGGAGAGGTTAAATAGCAGGGTAGACTCAACTCTCTAACCTTGATTGGCAGCATGTTTAGGAGAGAGACTACCCGAATTCAAAACCGCAGACAAGTCAACGAGAAACAGATGTATCATCTTTTCCAAGAATGTATTTCAGTTCACAGATAATAAAGAAAAGGAACGTGTGGAGAGCCATGATCTCATACGCCCCTAAGAGAGAGGATGAATACTTTTGTTCTTAATATTTTTAAATAGTTCTTTATTAACACCCTTCTTTACAGCCTCTAGACCTCGGCCGTTCTTCGCTTAATTCTGTTTGTTTGTTTGTGTGTGTGTGTGTGTGTGTGTGTGTGTGTGTGCGTGTGTGTGTGTGTATGTGTGGAATACATTTATCCTTGCAGGTTCTTTGTGGTGAGGTCAGAATCAACGTACGTACATTTATTAACAACTTATCTACAGATCTCGTAAAAGGCCATGAGAAAAAAAAGGCGGGCAGCGATAAAGATGGAAGATGCGTGAGTTTCTTTTCTTTCTTTGGATAAAGAAGAAGAAGAAGAAGAAGAAGAAGAAGAAGAAGAAGAAGAAGAAGAAGAAGAAAATACAAATGTCGGTTGACGACGCTCGGACAAAAAGAAAAAAAAAAGTTAAACACAAGAAAAGAAAAACAACAAAAAAAAAAAAAAAAAACCCAGCAACAATCCCAAATCTCGTTTTTCTCTTTTCATTGTCATCATTCGCCCTTCTCCGCGCCTATTACCCGCCTCTTCTCCTTATCACTCTCAAGTGCTATCACTTGGGCTGAAAGAGGCCAACACGTGTCCGAACAATGCCTATTGTACTTGGCTCTCGCTTTCCCACCTTGTTCGACACGAAACCAGATGGACGGCGGCGTCGAACTGTTGATTTGAACGGATTAGAGTCACAAGTTGAACGCTGCCTCACAGACGAGTTTGATCATTACGGGCAAATAATTTGTTAAAATCTCCCGCTGACAACCTGACAGCAAAGCCAAATCCACCAAACAGACAGACACACACACACATAATATATAAACACGCGCCTATATATATATATATATATATATATATATATAGCACAGAAAAAGTCGAATTAATATTTAACTGAGAAGTGGCTATGCCTGGTTAAGAAAATAGAATGACTAGGAAGTGATGAAGTAAATGATTAGATTTTTACAGCGCGAATAGCCTATTTTGCCGGTCCCGGTAAATTTTATAGTGTTTTTAGAACTAAGAATATATATATATATATATATATATATATATATATATATATATATATATATGCGTGTGTGTGTGCGTGTATTCAAATTATTTTCAGATAGAGTGTATCTGTAAAGAAACAAAATGAATAAAAAGACAAGAGGAAAAACTATTCTTAAGCCGAACGTCCTCAAATTTAAAAGCCTTGATAAACCAATGACATCCTTGCTTCTATATATAAACACGTGCAACAAAATAAATCCTACACTGCCTTGATAAAGTCCCTCAGAGGACGAAACGCATCGGCTGAAAATAGTTTTTTCTTTTGTGTCTTTATTCACACGCACACACACATATATATATATATATATATAATCTTGAAAAACTCACATACATATATAGAATTATCTACGGTTTTAATGCGCATGACACGTAACTGGCCAATGAAAATTGAGCCAAACAAAATTTAAAAGATCAAAGTTCTGTCTTTTTGTCTATATTCTTTCAATCTCTGACGAAGGATTAATAAAAATGAAACATCTTAGATTGATATACGTTTTGTTCTTTATCTTGCCATCCTGTCGGATTCCGATCTATATTTGACATGCATTTGATCTTTAATTCATATATATATATATATATATATATATATATATATATATATATATATATATATATAGACATTGCAACAACTTAGGTACCACCCTTGACATTTGCATGTGTGCCTACATAATAAAATTTATAATTGTACAGTGTATAACCTTAGGGTTTTTCACTTCGCACGTAAAGAATTTAATTTTCTGATGAACGCAACAATTTTGTCTTAAAAAAATGGGGAACACAACCACTTTTTGTCTTAGAAAAAACAAGACCTTGATGACGACATTGTGCTAATGTCGAAAAGTACTCGGAATAACATCAACATGATAATTTTCTTTCTTCATTTAATAAGGATACTAAGAAATTTGCCGTAATTATGAGAGGAATATATTAAAAATAAGTAGACAAAACTTGTCTAAATTATTTAATGAGTCATGTCTTTACACACACACACACACACACACATATATATATATATATATATATATATATATATATATATATATATATATATATATATATACCGTCCTGGGTAAGACGTTAAACTATGTCCAGCAGTAAGGCCTCTGATTAGGAGGTTTTGAGGAGCCTGGAACCACCTCTTAACTGATGGTGTTCCCAGGTCCACCCTGGCCCAGGGTGGTAGCACCTGTTAGGGTCCCAGTGATGGGCAAATAGTTAACTATTTACCAACAATACTTTTTTTCAAAAAGATTATTACCAGCCATAAAATTTTGAAGAAAATACATTACCAGAAACAGATTTTTGACAAAACAAAATATTACCAGCAATAAAAATGTTTGTCTGCATTAAATACCCCATTGAGGTTAATATGCCATAAAACAAAATCGACCAAACCAAACCAATATATATATATATATATATATATATATATATATATATATATATATATATATATATATATTGATAAAACAATGAACAATATCCAATCAGTATAGCTATGGAAGTCAGTGTTGGAGATGCTTTCAGTTCATTTGATGAACTAGAAGACAAACATAAAAGTTACCATTCCACTATGTGCAGTTGTGAAAAAGAGACAACAGAACAATTGCTACAGCTCAAAGATGTTTATGGAGCCTAGAGATCGTCAGCGCAGTTGTTGTGTGAGATATATAGGCAAGGTTTAAACAACATGGATTCTGTTGTCTGTGTCTGTTGTCTTCAGGGATTGCACCTGATTTGTATTGCCAAGAGAACCATTCCCAAGGGCAAGTTTGGTATTTGCAGAGATTGTTATGCAGGAATTGCTTAAAATGTTAAGAAATTTCTATATTTCTTTTAATAATTGATGATGAATAAATGATTTTAACTTGTATTTTAACAATTGATGGTGGAAAAGATTTTAAATTGTCTTAACAATTGACGGTGAAAATAAATAAACTTGTTTTGAATATGTCTGTTGTTATTTTTAACATGTTTAACTTCGTGGAAATAAGCTGTTTGAATTGCCTCATTATATGACCCAAAAGAAGTTGATACGCCGCTAAACAATCATGTTTCGATGGATTAGTACACAGCTTTCCACTCTCCTGTAAATAAGAAATGACTTTGTCCCGTCGTAATCAACGCCGAAGAAGACAGATACGTGATTCCGTAGTGACGCCATCTTGGAGTCAACAGAAGGAAATGATCGAAATACCCGAGTGACAAAACTCCGATTAAATTTTCTAGTAGGATAACAGAAAAAAATAGAAACGAATAATTTTAAATACAGGTTGTCGCCGACTTACGGCCTATCCGACTTACGTCTGTTGGACAACTATCGCGAATCGACAGTAAAGAATTTGTAGCAAGTATTGGCTGGTTCAAGATCATTAAGAAGAGATTACAGATATATAAAGTTCAAGTGACTGAAGAAGCAGCGAGTGCAGGTAAGATAGCGGCGAGTGCAGATGAGGGAGCATCGAGTGCAGATGAGGGAGTATCGAGTGCAGATGAGGGAGCATCGAGTGCAGATGAGGGAGGATCGAGTGCAGATGAGGGAGCGGAGAGCGCAGATGACGTAACAGCGAGTGCAGATGAGGGAGCGGAGAGTGCAGATGAGGGTAGCAGCGAGTACAGATAAGGTAGCAGTGAGTGCAGATGAGGGAGCATCGAGTGCAGATGAGGGAGCATCGAGTGCAGTTGAGGGAGCGGAGAGTACAGATGAGGTAGCAGTGAGTGCAGATGAGGGAGCGGAGAGTGTGCAGTTGGAGGTAGAAGTGAGCGCAGATGAGGGAGAGGAGAGTGCAGATGGGGGAGCATCGACTGCAGATGAGGGAGCGGAGAGTGCAGATGTGGGAGTGGAGTGCAGATGGGGGAGCGGAGGGTACAGATGGGGGTGAGCAGATGAACAGATGAGGTAGCAGGAGCGCAGATGAGGGAGCGGAGAGTGCAGATGGGGGTAGCATCAGATGAGGGAGTAGTGCAGATGGGGTAGCAGAGAGCGCAGATGAGATGGAGGCGGAGAGTGCAGATGGGGGGGAGCGGAGAGCAGATGAGGTAGCAGATGAGTGCAGATGAGGGAGAGGAGTGCAGATGAGGTAGCAGTGAGCGCAGATGAGGGAGCGGAGAGTGCAGATGGGGGTAGCATCGAGTACAGATAAGGTAGCAGTGAGTGCAGATGAGGGAGCATCGAGTGCAGATGAGGGAGCATCGAGTGCAGATGAGGGAGCGGAGAGTGCAGATGAGGGAGCATCGAGTGCAGATGAGGGAGCGGAGAGTGCAGTTGAGGTAGCAGTGAGTGCAGATGAGGGAGAGGAGAGTGCAGATGGGAGCATCGACTGCAGATGAGGGAGCGGAGGGTGCAGATGGGGGTAGCAGCGAGTACAGATGAAGAAGCGGAGGGTGCAGGTGAGGTATCAGCGAGTGCATTTGAGGTAGCAGCGAGAGCAAATGAGGAAGCAAACAAGTGCAGGTGGGGTAGCAGCGAGTGCAGATGAGGAGACATTGAATGCAGATGAGTAAGCAGCGTCTGCAGATCAGGTAACAGTTCGTAAGTTGGTTGATAATCTGGGTGAAGTAATTACCGATAAGGTGTATCTCGCAGCACAAATTTTTAATGTGGATGAAACAGTTACAACACGCACTTGCATTGTTTTTAATCATTTCACCCCATGCAAGCAAATAAAGCCGCTAAGACACACAATTTTGTTGAGTGTGAAAGAATAAGAAAAAAGAGAAACTTTATTAAGGATCGAGAACAATAAAAGCAGAGGAATCCATAAGAACGTAATTAACGATCGATATTGCGACCAAAGTTGGTTGGAAAGGTATAGAACCTTGAAGACTTTTCCACAAGTGAGAAGTGCGAGTAAAGGAACTGTTAGCATAGAACTTACGGTTAGATCTAACCAATTCAACTGTAAATTAAAGAGATCTTGCCACCAATCTAATCAGTCAGTCAGTTATGTGCTATGTGTGATACGCACTTAGGCGATCATGTATCTTTCGATATATATTGACGAGGCATATATTTTCCCGCCGTAGGTTGCCATTTCTTTCTGCGGTAGAACCCGGTCTGTCCTGCTATTTACCCATGGCTGGGTGGGGGAGGAGAAGAGGATTCATACTTCTCCCAAGGGTATTAGCACGTAAATGAATGTAATGGATTCAATGGAATTCGAACTCGGCTCTCCGATTCCACAATCCAAGCCGCTATCCATTACTTCTTCCAATATAGTACTGCATTTAAATTCATAAAGTCTAGGTACTATAGTGCAGAGTTCATCCGAACAATTACCATGAAAGTATTTATAGAAAAGGCCCAGGGAATCTACATTACGTCGGTGGAAATGTTACTGAAGCCGATATGTCAGGTCAAGACTATATTATTGCAGATTCTTCTTTGAATTTTATCAAGAATCTCTCGATATACAGCAGGAGCATCGGGCCATATGTGGCAGCAATATTCAAAGCATGGGCAAATGGTAGACTTATAAATATGTAAGATAGATTCAGGAGAGAAAAATTGTCTTGCACGACACAGAGAACCAATGTTATTCACAAAGAATCCATGAGCATACCTGGATTTAAAACAGTTAAAGACAGGATAGTTTTTTTGTTTGTTTGTTTGTTTGTTTGTTTGTTTTTTGTATGTTTAGCAAATACTAAACGAACTGTACTGCAGTATGCAGTGTTCGACTTAAAACTTACGAATGTTTTATCTTAAAAAAGAATTACAATCTAAAAAAATTCTGGCTTTAAATAACCTGCAGATAGTTGATAAACCGTAAAGAACAATTCAATCAATCAACCACCTTCCATAATATTATGTGACCATCAGTCCCTCCATTAGTGAGGTTAAGAAATTTATTATTTAATCCACTGTGCATGCTGCCACAGCCGTATGAAGACAAAGGTGTGATAGTAATAATTCAAATTTAGTCTTAACTGTCACTTAGTATTTAGGAGGATATATTCGTCATTACAATTGGTTCCGCCAAACGGAGATGACTTATGACTCAACCCAATAAACTGGCACAGACAGGGGATTTCTCACTGAACGTGTGGTTGAGTACTGATGTGTTTTCATCAAGAAAATTGCTTCATCATATTAATTAACATTCATCTTATTTCGAGAAAGGGGTCAACGCAGTTCAAGGTAGGAATAAGAGCGGGTAAAAGTGAACCTGGATTACACATACGATGAAGGTATTGAACAATTTACAAATTTTATTGTTAGGTGAGATGTTGTGATGGAGGGAGTGGTTAGAGCAGATCCGGATATGTAATTTTAAAATGGCAGTATCACTGCTTATATACCGTATACACTCGCGTATCATGCGACCTTTGAGGACCTAATTTTGAAGATAATTTGACTACAGTAAATGGATCCCTAGTTTCGTCAACAGCGTAGCCAGGGCCAGCAATGCATACGCTAATTTTACATCTCGTGTATGATGCGACCCTCTTAAAATTAGCTTCAAAATTAAGTCTTCAAAAGTCGCATGATATGCGAGTATATACGGTAAGTTGAAATGGAGATATCGTTTATTATAAAGTGTGTTCCAATAACTTCGACCGATTTTAAATGTGAATTAAGTTAAAGTATCTAACGATTTTTTTTTCTTTTTCTTTCAGATTTAACGACTTAAGTCTTTGGCAATTTCAATTCTGTAAAGATTAACGATCAAACAACGTGTTAAAGTTTCAAGAGTGCAATTGGAAAAAAATGTTCGTAAATTCAAACAAACTGGGTCAGTAGCAGATGGGAAAAGAACCATTGCGAGCTCGATGTGGCCGAAAATCCAGACACCTCTATCCGTCATCACGTGCAGGAATTGAACCTCTCCACAACAACGTTACATCGTTTGCAACTGCACTCTCGGTTGGTCGATTATGTTGACCAAAAAATGCATTTCTGTTAGAACGTCCATTTTCGTAATAGTCTTCGATAACTAACACGTTGTTTGATTGTTAATCTCTCCATGGTTGAAATTGCCAAAGACTTGAGTTGTTAAATCTGAAAGAAAAAGAAAATAAGTCATTAGATGCTTAAACTCTTTAATTCAGAGGTTTTTTATTATCTTAGACTGATATGAATAACGCATGCGCAAAAAAGTAACATGGAAGCCATCAGTGCAAAAATTAAAAAAAGAACTTTAAACATGCCTCGGTGCACGAGAATGTGGCCGGAAATCCAGACCCCTCTATTCATCATCGCGTGCAGGAATTGAACCTCTCCGCAACAACCTTACATCGTTTCCAATTGCAGTCTCGGTTGGTCGATTATGTTGACCAAAAAATCGTGAAAGTGTGCGAAACACATTTCTGTTTGAACGTCCATTTTCGTAACAGGCTTCGATGACTTTAACACGTTGTTTGATTGTTAATCTCTCCATGGCTGAAATTGCCAGAGACTTAAGTTGTTAAATCTGAAAGAAAAAGAAAAAAAAATCATTAAACGCTTAAAGGTAATTCACATTTATAATTGGTCCAAGTTATTGGAACACCCTTTATAAGTTGCAATGGAGGTATTGCTAATTATAACAGTTAAAATGGAGGTATTTTTGGTTATATAAGTTGAAAAATATTCTAGTTGTGTGTGATGGACAGAATATTTGTGCTCTATCGGTTTTCCAATGAAAAGGCCTGTCTATATTTGCAAAAAGACATAGATAGATATATAGTTCCTCACATTCAATCGGGTTTGTAACGGGAAAGATAGGTGATTTTGTAAGAGTAGATTAGATATCACATGAGGCCGAAATTGACGATAGAACTCGTTATTCAGTCGTAATTGATTTAACGAGACAACCTTGCTAACAATTACACCACGCCGAAGGACCTTTAATGATTTTCTAAGCGTACCTTAGACGTTCTTTTTTTCTTTTTTTCTTTTTTGTTCAAGGCGTCAGAGCTACTTGAGGTAGAGGGTTACTTTAAGAGGTTGTTTCTACGAATAGGAAGGAAAGGTTAAATCAAGACTTGAATATGGGAAGATTATATGATCGGGGAAACATCCTCTTAGGAGTCCATTCCCCCGAGCAGTGATTCGCGGTAAGAAGCCTTTTGAGTGGAACTTACTTCTTGCCGATGAAATGTGGGTGGTTTGTTACAATGTAAGTGATATGACGGGTCTTAGGCATGGAGGCTAGACCTGGTGGAAGCAAGGAATATTGTTCATCCGAGCACTTTCCATAGAAGTAGCGATATTGCAGTGAGGTGGTTCGCCACATCACGCCTACATGGCCAAAATTATGCGGCACCCAGTGAGGATCGATTTCACTATTCAGTCGTAATAGATCTTGCGAGACATTACACCATGTCGAAGTGGCCAAACAGAAAGAAAGAAAGAAAGAAAGAAAGAAAGAAAGAAAGAAAGAAATTTTGATACATCGATATCCTACGGGGTGTGGGGAATATTTTTCTTTAATAAGATTTCTCGAATATTCGATAAACGAAAATAAATAAATATTATGGTCAATAAATAAACGGAGCGTTTACTCAAACAGGGCGACACATCAAAATAACGGTTAAAGTGATAAAATACATATATAGATACAAAGAAACAGAAATAAAAAAAAAAACTGATAGATAGAGAGATAGATAGATAGATAGATAATGAAAACACTGAGATAGATAGATAGATAGATAGATAGATAGATAGATAGATAATGAATACACTGAGATAGATAGATAGATAGATAGATAGATAGATAGATAGATAGATAGATAGATAGATAGATAGATAGATAATGAATACACTGAGATAGATAGATAGATAGATAGATAGATAGATAGATAGATAGATAGATAGATAGATAATAGAGAGATAGATAGATAGATAGATAGATAGATAGATAGATAGATAGATAGATAGATAGATAGATAATGAATACACTGAGATAGATAGATAGATAGATAGATAGATAGATAGATAGATAGATAATGAATACACTGAGATAGATAGATAGATAGATAGATAGATAGATAGATAATGAATACACTGAGATAGATAGATAGATAGATAGATAGATAGATAGATAGATAGATAGATAATGAATACACTAAGATAGATAGATAGATAGATAGATAGATAATGAATACACTGAGATAGATAGATAGATAGATAGATAGATAGATAGATAGATAGATAGATAGATAATGAATACACTGAGATAGATAGATAGATAGATAGATAGATAGATAGATAGATAGATAGATAGATAATGAATACACTGAGATAGATAGATAGATAGATAGATAGATAGATAGATAGATAGATAGATGTGAAAGCATAAGGCGAGATAATAGACTTGACTCCAGACACTCCTTCTCTTCCCATTATTAATATCTTGGCCCACGTGTTCGGGTGTTTTAACTGAGGAGTGTCCACACGCGCACCTGCTAAAACATCCTGTCATATTCCAATCTCTTGCCAAAACGCAGAGAGCCTTTTGGTAGGAAGGGGGGGGGGTATGCCCTTTGAACTTTTCTAGTTTGACACATGAGTTGTCGTTAATATAACAAAAAGAACAACCGACGAAAGAAGGAATTCTTCTCCGTTTCTCCTCCTCCTCCTCCTCCTCCTCCTCTTCTTCTGGGTCTTGTTCCTCTTCTGCTTCTTCTTCATCATCATCATCATCATCATAATCAATGTCCTTTTTTTACTTTTTCTTATTTCGCAACATCGTTCTTGGTTCTTTTTCTTTTTTCATCATCATCACCATCATCATCAACTTAATTATTTTTTTTTCCTCTCTTCTTGTTCCGCTTTTACCTTTCTTCATCATTAACATCATAATAATAATCATAATCTTTTCCTTTTTCTTTTTCTTCCTTTCGTCTTTTTCTTCATTTTCTCCTTTTTCCTTTTTTTCTTCACCTTATGGCTCTTCTTTTTCTTTTTCTTTTTTTATCCTCATGATTTTCCTTTCTTCCCATTCTTAGCCATCATCACTGTTTCGTTCTTTCTTCTTCATCAGCATCATCATCATCATTATCCTCCTCATCATTATTATTTTTTCTATTTTCTTCTTCTTCTTCTTCTTCTTCTTCTTCTTCTTCTTCTGTTGCTGCTGCTGCTGCTGCTCCTCGTTCTTCTCTCTTCTTCTTTTTCTGTTTCTCCTTTTCCTTCTTTTTTCTTATTCTTAATTGTCCTTCTCCTAATATTCAATTCTTTTTTCTTTGGCGTCTTCCGTTTTCTCCACTTTCTTCATCATTACATCCCTTTATCTTTCTTCTTCTTCTTCTTCTTCTTCTTCTTCTTCTTCTTCTTCTTCTTCTTCTTCTTCTTCATTGCTTTCCTTTTCCTTTTATTCTTTTATTTCTTC
>CAHIKZ030001213.1:557500-562500 GCA_903632075.3 Acanthosepion pharaonis
GGAAAGCGAGAAGAAATGAACTAAACGTAAATTACAAGAAGACAGATTAGCATGGTTATGAGCCCAAAATACAAATAACAAATCGGAGATACGAAAATCAACCAAGCACAAAAAAAGAGTTCAGTAAATATACAAAAATAGAAAGAGGTGTAAGACAAGGAGATGTTTTCTCGCCAGACTCATTCAACATATACAGAGAGAGAGCTATCAGGATTTATTATTTGCGTTCACCCTTTTAACAACATAAAATATGCAGATGACACTGTATTAACAGCAAACACAAAAAGGAAACTTCCATTTTCTCTAAAACTTCGTCGTTACTCACTTGTTCGATCTATGGTATCCTCAGCATCTTTCTGTAGAACCGCATTTTTGTTACATTTCTTCCAATGTTTTCTTTTATCATTGTGAACAGAAATAATAGAACGAATAGACAAGGAACCCAATTATTTATATCGGCAAATGATAACCGACCTGTTTCTAGCGAAGTTTTTCTATTTCTTAGTATTCTGCTTAGCTTTTGAAAGGCATCTTTTGCTATGCCCAGATGCCTTTGGATTTCAGTGTCACACTTTCTGTCTTCTTGAATTATTAAAGATATTAAATAAGAAAAAAAAAAAAACGATTTTACCCATAAGATGATCTAGCGTCCCCAGGGATAAAACGTTTTCTTTTTGTCATTGTGAACAGAAATAATAAAATGAAGTAAATATTTTAAGACAAGAAACCCAATTATTTATGACGGCAAATGATAACGGAACTAGGTCCGAATCAAAGTGGTTTTGTCACTTGTCAATGTTCATAACAAATGAATATATTGATTAGCTAATCATTGAATTTGAAAAGCAGGTCGTTACATCTAGTGTATTCACAGGGCCAAATTTCTATTACTTCAAGTCTGTTCTTCATCTTTGATTATCCAGCACTCATGCAGGAGGACAGATATCACGTAACAGTTTAGTGCTCTTTTCCTTGTTTCTAACGAAGTTTTTCTATATCTTAATACTCTGCTTAGCTTTTGGAAGGCATCTTTCGCTATCCCTATGCGGTTCAGATTTCAAATTACCACTCTCCGTCCTCTGTTAAAACACTTCCTTTATATTTAATTTTATTTTAATATCGCCCCTCCCAAATTCTTACAATCTCCAAATATTTTATGACTTAAATAACCTTCAATGAGTTAATAATTCGTAAAAAAAAAGTATTAATCTTAATGCAAAGAAGGATTAAGAGAGTAACAAGTCGAGGAGAAGGACGACGCCGAATTCGAAATCGTAAAACAGACAACAGGAAACCACTCCATTTAGCAAGAACAATGATGGCGATTTATCTCTATCTATAAAAGGCAGTATGTGTGTGTATGTGTGTGCATAACGAATGCACGGCCGCAATTTTCGATGGATTTGCACCAAAATTTACATGCACATGCTCCAAGTTAGCGGGAAGGCCAAAACCGACTTTACATTTCCCAACTTCCATCGATAGTGGAAATAATTGATTTTTTTTTCATGCTTCTACGGCAGTTTTCATGTAGTTTGCGGCCATTTTCTAGTGGTCAGAGTGATAGCCTATAGCTGGCTACCACGAATAGGCAGGAAGATTCTATTGGCCAGCGTGAGAGCCAACAGCTGACTGACACGAATGTTAACTAGCATGCTAGCATGCAAAAAAAAAAATCGATAGCTGCATTCGTCACAAGTGGGAAAAATTTAAATCTGCATGGCACTTTACTCCAGTTGGCTCATTCGCTTGCTTAAATTAAACGTTGATTCTGATTCCGCAGAACTGGGTTGGGTGTGAAAAAGTATTTGTTGTTAACATTCTTTTTTCATTCGGTTTTTCTAGTTACGAGTCCTTTTTTAAAGCTGATCGTTTTGTGTTCATTTTGTTTAGTTCTTTTTTTCGTAACAGATTTAATGTTTAGTATAGGGCTTAGAAAAAAATCGCAGTGTGAGATAGACAAGAAGTAAGGCATGTAGCAACATCAGCACGGCAAAGGGCACTCCTTTAAAGGCAAGGAAGGGCAAAAATATTTTAAGTCAAGTGATAGCGATTGCTGTAGGAGTCGTACGATTTTTGAATCAAGCACGGGCAACGCCGGTCCATGCTGCTAGTATTTATTAAAAGAAAAAGGAAGTTGCAGAGATAGAGGATTGCTTACAATTAATTAAAAAAAAACAAAAAAAAAACGGAATCTATCTCCTTTTTGTTTCCATTTTCTCTAAAACATCGTTGCTGTTCATATATTCGGTCCTTGGTATGGGCAACATCCTTCTATAGAATGACATTTCTGTTGCGCCATGTCTCTTCTTCATCTTTGAGTAGATTGTCCAGCACTCACTGCCATACAGAAGACCAGATAGGGATTTCCTGAGCCCGGCTTAGATGTGGCACAAGACCGAAAGTATGGGGCACCCAGTGAGGATCGAACTCACTACTCAATCGTAATTGATCTATCAAGACAAGCTTTCTAACCATGACACCAGGTCGAGGTGCCCAAACAGAAGGCCAGATATCACATAGCAGTTTAATACTCTTTTCTTAGCTTTTGGAAGGCATGTTTCGCTATCACATTGTGCCTTCGGGTTTTAGTGTCACACTTTCCGTCCCTCTGTTAAAACACTTCCCAGATATTTAAATTTCCACACTCGTTTCATTTTGGTATCACCAATTTGCAATTCGAGCTTTGGGTTTATTCTTTCCATTCTGTCTTCTTTCATTATTAAAGACTAGCAGGAGAGTCCGGCGTTGCCCGGCGATGTAACAGTAAGAGATAGATCAAGTATCGACCATCATAAAGACTGAAAAATAAAATTGACAAAGATTATTGTTTAAGGTTGACGGACACGCATGTCTTAATTAGTTTGTTTTTTTTTTTTTTTTTTTTTTTTTTGTTTTTTTTTACGAATTGGTCAAACCCAAACTCAAACAAAAACATTGTTTTCAATCGTTATGAGTCTATCGATTGAATAGAATTTTATTATAAACAATTGTCTTGTAAATGGAATTTTTAAAGCATTCTGAATGTAAAAATAAAGAAAAAAAGTGTGCAAGACAATAAGAAACACTACCTGTCAAAATAAAGTGAAGTTTTGTTGAAATTGGTTGAAAAATGTAGGAAATCCGATCCCATATATAAACGAACACACACACACACACACACACACACAAACATACAACCTGGTTTTATAATAAGTATAACTCGATATGAGTTTCCCCCCTTTCATTCTCGAAACTGCGATGCCTCTTAATCGTGTTTTCAAATTGATTTCGTGCAAAAACAATTGTGTTTTTCCCATTTTTGGCGCTGTCAGAACCACCGCAAGGTAATTTTACGCAGTCCTGTGAAGTTTTGTTGAAATCGGTTGAAAAGTGTAGGAAATCCGATCCAATATATAAACGTACACACACACACACACACACTGCGTTTTATAATAAGTACCATATTAAATAAGGAAAAGAAAAAAAAACGATTTTGCCCACAAGATGATCTAGCGTCCCCAGGGATAAAACGTTTTCAATGATATTGTGAACAGAAATAATAGAACGAATTAAATATTTTAAGACAAGAAACCCAATTATTTATGACGGCAAATGATAACCGAACCAGGTCCGAATAAAAGTGGTTTTGTCACTTGTCAATGTTCATAGCAAATAAATATATTGATTAGCTAATCATTGAATTTGAAAAGCAGGTCGTTACATCTAGTGTGTTCACTGGGCGACGCAAAATCTTTTCTTCGTCTGTTTGACTGAAATCGAAGGGCTTTATTTGATCAGAAGTAGTTTAGGATTAAAAAAAAAAGAGGGGGAGTGGGGAGAGAGGTATTTTAATCTCCAGTTCCCGAATGACGCTCGATTTACAATACCGAAACCCATCATTTATTTATAATTTAACAGAATAGACTGGCAAATTTTGTCTTTGTATACACAAACACACACACACACACAGACACGCAAACACACACAAACACATACACATATATGCAACACACACACATACATATATATATATATAAAGAGTGAGAAAGAGTGAAAGAAAAAGAGAAATTAAAAGAAAGATGAACAGAGTGTGATACATTGTTAGATAGATATGAACAGACAGGAATAGATAGATAGATAGATAGATAGATAGATAGATAGATAGATAGATAGGAACAAAGAATATCTATTTCTCTCTCTCTCTCTCTCTATATATATATATATATATATATATGTGTGTGTGTGTGTGTGTGTGTGTGTGTGTGTGTGTGCATCCCACGTCTGTTCATATCTGTTTTTAGCCGATTCATATTTATCGAAGTGTTTTCATATTATCTATATCTATCTATCTATCTATCTATCTATCTATCTATCTATCTATCTATCTATCTCAGTCTGTTCACATCTATATACCTATATATCTATCTGTATAAATAAATAAATATATATATATATATATATATATATATATATATATATATATATATAGATAGATAGATAGATAGATAGATAGATAGATAGATAGAAATGGACTGAGAAAAAAAAAAGAAAGAATTTGAGAAATTAAGATATTCAGGCCGATAGACGAAAATAAATAAAAAAATAGATAAAAATAAAAAAATAGATAGATATGAACAAACTCAAATAGCTATCCATTTAAAAGCTCTCACACACGTATATATACGTATATATATATATATATATATATATATATATATATATATATATATATATATATATATATATAGGGGTTGGTGGTTTTTATATGCATTCTATAGTTGGGCCTCAAACCTTCTTTTTTATACGTGTTTTGTTGAATATCGCCTCAATAAACACTAAGAATTAAAAAATAGGTTAGGATACAAGGAAAACTGAATAGAAAAATCTCAATTTATTCCTTGTCCGTCATATTCCAGCTCACATTTTTATCCCTGTTCATACATTTTTTTCATACGTTCCAGAATGATTTTCTAATTGCGGTTCAACAATTCGCCATTTATAATGTAACAACAGAACGA
>CAHIKZ030001213.1:567500-727500 GCA_903632075.3 Acanthosepion pharaonis
TATAAGTATTCGTTGGGCTATTAACTAAAACCCGTCTTAATCGATTAAATATTGATTCCTACGAGCAGGTATTCCGCGGCTCCTGTTGTCCCATATATTTTTTCCAAAGATTTTATAGATTTTTAGTTGTTTTTATATATATATATATATATATATATATATATATATATATATATATATATTGCCATAATTATTCGTGTATATTCTGCACTTTTGTAAAATACACATTTCTAAATTTTGGCTACAAATTTCTTGAAAAAATATCTCTTGTGTATAATACAATGACTAATAATAAGAAGAATATCCTAAGTTTAAATTATTTTTTGAGAAACAAAATTTGCGCCGTAAATGTACGAACCTGTTTCGACAAAACGCCACAAGCTTGCCACGAAATTGAAGTGACCCTCGGAGAAATGAAATTGTAAGCAAACACATATTCCAGTGGTTCATGTCTTATATATAAAATGTGTTCATATTCTTGAACGTATGTCTATACGAAAATGCAACAATTTGGCGGTGAAAATAGACTCACGCAAAATAAGACGAGGCCATTTGTATTTAAACGAATATTCCAGAAATACCCCCCACATATAAACCCCCACTACGTAATTGTAATGCATTAGTAGCAAGTAGGTCTTTATCAAGCTCATGCCACACAATTATATAGAGATATTTCTTACAGGTCTATGCAGGAGGTATTTCTGCCGGGTCCTGTATTTCTCTGTAGTGACCATTACAATTACGTCCGTACAAAGAATTTTTAAAAAGAGAAGAAAAAACTGCTTATCCTTGTAGGATAAGCAGTTTTTTGTCAGTTACTGATTTTTAATCATTTTATCACCAAAGCAACAAAGCCACTTAGACGTAGGGGTTACTCAGTATGAAACAATATACAAACAAGAAAAACATTATTAAGGAGCGAATGTAAATAAAGGCCAATATTAAGAAGACTAAGATCAAACTAAGATCTTAGCCTTCTAAGAATTCGCTTCCGGCTTCTTTTCAAGAAGCCGGAAGCGAATTCCACAAGCGAGAAGTGCGAGAGAAGAAACTGCTAGAATGAAACTTACGTTAGAAATATAGCGTTGAAGTCGACTTTAGAAGGAACCAGAAACCCAATCCTGAACAGGAAACAAGGGATAAATCTTTGCTCAGGTTCAAAAGACCGGGGAAGAGTGTGAACCGGGCGACAGACAAACCTACCAACTCCTATTGAGATGAAGAAGAGGAAAAAGTGAAAAGTAGACTTTAGAAGGAACCGGAAACCCAAGCCTAAACAGGGAACAAGGAATCAAAATCTACTCCTGTTCAAAAGTTCGAGGTGAGTGAACCGGTCGTTATGCAAACCTATTCACTCCTATTGAGAAGAAGAAGAAGAAGAAGAAGAAGAAGACGAAGAAGAAGAAGAAAAAGAAGAAGAAATAAGTGGACTGTGAAGAAGAAGAAGAAGAAGAAATAAGTGGACTGTGAAGAAGAAGAAGAAGAAGAAGAAGAAATAAGTGGACTGTGAAGAAGAAGAAGAAATAAGTGGACTGTGAAGAAGAAGAAGAAGAAGAAATAAGTGGACTGTGAAGAAGAAGAAGAAGAAGAAGAAGAAGAAGAAGAAACAAGTGGACTGTGACGAAGAAGAAGAAGAAACAAGTAGACTGAAGAAGAAGAAGAAGAAGAAGAAGAAGAAGAAGAAGAAGAAGAAGAAGAAGAAACAAGTGGACTGTGAAGAAGAAGAAATAAATAAATAAATAGTAAATTGTTTCATTGTTTAGGTGGGAATGTTAGAAGGATAAAGTTGAAGTAGACTTTACAAGGAACCAGAAACCCAAGCCTAACTAGGGAACATGGGATAAACTTCTGCTCCTGTTCAAAAGACCAGGGAGGAGTGTGAACCGGGTGATAGGCGAACCTATATTATTGCTTGTTTGAAGGTGGATTTGTACAGCTTTTCGTACGTGTATATAACGGTATCAGTGCATTCGCAAATACCTTTAAGAAAGGTATGTATCCATTTATCCTCCCTCCAAATATGGGTTAAATAGCAGGATCACCTAGATCCTATAGCCTTGGTTGTCAACCAATCTACCGAAGGAAGATACGGCAACTTACTGCGGGAAAATCTTCTGCCTAGTCAGTCATGAATCGAAAGAGACATGATTACCAAAACGTGTATCACTTATGGCACTAAACTGACTGACAAATCGGCGTTTACACATATGCGCGTGCTAAACTCTCAAATTTACACATCTGTACGCAAGCGCTAGCCTCTCTACATAATCACATATGTGTGTCATTCTAATTTACACCTTACAACACTTACGCTCATCTCTCTAATTTATATATAATTAATTTAGAAAAAGAGATTGGCTATACAGTGCCTTACAAAAGTGATCTACAATATCTTATAAAATGGGAGTCGACCTTAAGTCTTTTTTTAAGCTTTTCACCCCAAGCAAGGCGGGAGTGTCACCAGCATGCAAGGGGTTACAGAGAGTGGAAGCAAGAGTAAAGAGGCGTGAAAGAAGAAAAGATGAAGAGAAGGAAGGCGAACAGATCAAGGCATCTGGAGATGTCGATCGACATTACATTTGAATAGTTGGAGATTATAGCTATCAGCGAAGCAAGTAAGAGGAAGGGAGTTCCACAGATGGGAAGTGCGAGACATAAAGCTATTGGAGTAGAAGAGATGGTTACATTTAACAGTGAAAGGGTGGGACTGAGATGCCAACCTAGTGGCACGTTTAAATTCAGGCAGTTTGGGAACTAGCGTAAATAGCTCTCAGAGCATTGACAGTGGATTTGTAGAAAAGACAGACGGAGGCGACGGCACGTCTGTGAGAGAGATACCAGACCAGGGCCAACCACATTACATATCCGTCTCTGGATTTTGTCGAGGACCCTAAGACGAACATCGGAGGCTCCAGACCATATATGACAGCAATATTCCATGTAAGGGCGAATGGTTGATTTATAAATTTGACGGATGGATTCGGGTATATGCTTTATTTGAAAAAAAAAAAAAAAAAAAACAACAAAGAAATGCCTTAAGGTAAGTAGAAGCCTTTTCAAAATGTGACCTGATCTGCAATGATAAAATTTTGACCTTCAAAATGTGACCTGATTTACAATATTTTGATCTACAAAATAAAATTGGAACTTTCAGTACCTGACACAATGAAATTTGATTTACATCGCTTTCCGACCTCCTCAAAATGTGAACTGATCTATAATATTTTGATCTACAAAATAAAATTGGAACTTTCAGTACCCAACAGTACCCAAATTGGATCAACACGGCCTTACAAAAGTATATAGGACTCTTCAAAGTGTGACCTAATCGACAATGCTAAGCTTTTGATCTACAAAATATAATTGGGGCTTTCAGTACCCGACAAAATGAAATTTGATCTCTACACCGCCTTACAGAAGGTCTATAGGCCTCTTCTAAATGTTAGTCAATATCTGCTGCCCTGCAAAATATTATTGAATCTTTCTAGTGCCATACAAAATAATATAAAACCCAATTAAAATTTTGATCATTCTATTTTCTTTATAAAATCAAATTTAATATTTAGTGTTCGGAATAATGTCGTTTCTAAGGAGATTTTGTAAATGAAAACAAAAGCAGAAATTGTCGTCACATTCACACACATACATGTGTGCGCATATGGTGATTTTTTTATTATTATTCTATGGGAGCGTGTGTTTAGCTGTGGATACACACTTTGTGTGTATGCGTGCGTATGGAGGCGGGGTGAGAGGATGTTGTCATTGAATTGGCGGCCACGAGAGGGTGATTAATAAGCAGCCAGTGAAGGAGGCAGAGGTGTGAGCAGGAGGGTGGGAAGGCGTCATGGCAGAAGACACCACACGCCGCCACACTTAAGGCTGCCCAAAGGAGACGACCCAAACCACTCCCTCTAATTGCATCTGCTCTATCTTTGATACCCTAACTACTGTCACTTTCTTTCTTTCTTTCTTTCTTTCTTTCTTTCTTTCTTTCTTTCTTTCTTCTCTGTTTCTCTCACTCACTTCCACTTTCTTACTTCGTTCTCATTTTCTGTCTTTATTTATTTCTCACCCTCTCACTTTACTTCTTCCTCCTCTCTCGCTCTCTCTTCCTTTATTTCTTCTCTCTCTCTCTCTCTCTCTCTTTCGCACCCTTTTTCTTTCTTTCTTTCTTTCGTTCTTTCTTTCTTTCTTTCTCACTCCCACTTTTTACTTCGCTCTCATTTTCTTTCTTTCTCGATCTCATTTCTTGTCATTATTTATTTATTTCTCCCCCTCTCACTTTCTTTTTACTTCTCTCTCACTATCTCTTTCTTTATTCCTTCTCTCTCATTCTCTCTTTCTTTCTTCTCTTTTTCTTTCTTTTTCTTTCTTTCTTTCTTTCTTTCTTTCTTTCTTTCTTTCTTTCTTTCTTTCCCCCTCGCTATCACTTTCTTTTTTTTCTTTCTTTCTCTTTCGTTCTCATTTTCTCTTCATTTTTCTTTCTTCCTAGCTTTCATTTCTTTGTTTCTTTAATTATAACTCTCTCTCTCTCTCTCTCTCTCTCTCTCTCTCTCTTTACTTCTTCTTTTTCACGCTCTTTCTTTTCTAATTTCTTTCTTTCTTTTCTTTATTTCTTTCTTTACATGTAAGTTTTCAACGTTTCTCATGGCTCAAGTTTCTTATAAAATCCTTTTTTATAGCAACTAGACGTGCTTGTAAACAGTCAACTGACAAGTTGGCTTTTTTTTATACCTGAAAAAGACCGGAGAACGAGCCGACCGAAAGAAAAAAGAAAAAGTAAAAAAAAAAAATTGTACAATGGGAGGATGACAGAAGAATGAAAGAAAAGTCAAAAGAGAGAACGGACCATCGGAAAAAAGGAAAAAAAAGAAAAAAAAACGAAAGAGGGCAGACGACAAATAGAAATGCAAAGAAACAGAGAGGGGGACAGTTTAAAAAAAATGGAGAGACAGAAGCCAATCCCAAAGACATATTCTTCAGTTTGACATTAAAACATTATTTCTATTATGTATAAACTTTCTTCTCAGCAACAGCAAAAAAAAAAAAAAAGAAGTTGTCAGCATGAAATATATCTATTTTTCCTTTTGAAAAAAAACAACCGGAAAAGACAAAATTTCAACGAGACTTTATGGCCCGATGCTTCGTTAGAGGAACTCATTTTTCCATTTAGATGTGACGGTTGGGTAATTTCATGTGTGTATATACAGGCTGCGATAAATAAACTGTCGTTTACATCACGCCAAAATGAAAATAACACTGACATCTCATTTTAACAGGTAATACGGGGTGCGATGGATAAATTGTCGTTTAAATGAAGCAAAAAAAAAAAAAAAAAAATAAAAAAAAAAAAATAAAAATAAATAAATAAAAATAAAAATAAAAAAATAACATTTTAACAGATATATTTACCAAAAAATGACACAAAAATATATTGAAATACGAAAGAGTAAATTTATTCAATAAAATCGCCACTGGCCTGAACCACGGCCAACAGACGACTTCGGAATCTCCTGGAATCTTCTGGATGGTCTCCTTGTTTAAGTTGATGAATGCTGCCATAATTCTTGCCTTCAGTTCATCTTTTGTGTTACAAGGAGTTTTGTTGGTCTCTCGTTCAACTGCGCTCCACACATAACAATCAATCAATATATATATATATATATATATATATATATATATATATATATATATATATATATATATATATATATATATATATATCCAACTATGGGTAAATAGCAGGACAGCAAATGTCATTATTAAGGCATGTGTTGTCAACAACTACGGTATTTTTCTGTTTAATAATGTTTATTTTCTGGGTTTTTTCTTTTGTTTTCTTTTTTTTTGTTGTTTTTTTTTTTTTGCTTTCTCGCAAGTTCTTTTTATATTTGGTTCTAAGTTGTTGAAAAAAGCCTCTAGTGTTTTGCCAAGCGCTTTCGGTTATCGTCAGCCGTCATCATGGCAGTATGTTTTGACTTGAAATGAATAAAATAGCATTTAATACTGGCAGAAACATCTTAAAGCTATATAATCACTAATCCTCCAAATAATAAACACCAACACCCTCCTTATTAATAATGAACTAATCCAACCACATTGTCTAAATCCCCAAAATATTATCTATAAAACTAAAATAATAAGTAACCTATTGCAAATCAAGTGCTTAAAATTTCGTCACAGTCAGATTCCTGCTTCCTTCCTAAACTTATTCAAGCTGGCTTAAATGTTTATGGTCCAAAGATTTTCAGGAAACATGTTTTTTTAGTTAATGGTTCCAATACATTATCTGGAATGTTTACTTCTTGGCAGTTCAAAGACATTATCTGGAATGTTAACTTTACTGTTGATGGTTCAAAAACATTATCTGGAATGTTTACTGTTAATGGTTCAAATACATTATTTGGAATGTTAACTTTACTATTGATGGTTCAAAAACATTATCTGGAATCTTTACTGTTGATGGTTCAAATACATTATCTGGAATGTTAACTTTACTGTTGATGGTTCAAAAACATTATCTGGAATGTTTACTGTTGATGGTTCAAATACATTATCTGGAATGTTAACTTTACTATTGATGGTTCAAAAACATTATCTGGAATCTTTACTGTTGATGGTTCAAATACATTATCTGGAATGTTAACTTTACTGTTGAAGGTTCAAAAACATTATCTGGAATGTTTACTCTTGATGGTTCAAATACATTATCTGGAATGTTAACTTTACTGTTGAAGGTTCAAAAACATTATCTGGAATGTTTACTCTTGATGGTTCAAATACATTATCTGGAATGTTAACTTTACTGTTGATGGTTTAAAAACATTATCTGGAATGTTTACTGTTGATGGTTCAAATACATTATCTGGAATGTTAATTTTACTCTTGATCATTCAAAGACATTATCTGGAATGTTTACCTATGGCAGTTCATAGACATTACCTGGAATGTTAACTTTACTCTTGATGTTTCAAAGACATTATCTGGAATGTTTACTGTTGATGGTTCAAATACATTATCTGGAATGTTAATTTTACTCTTGATCATTCAAAGACATTATCTGGAATTTTAACTTTACTCTTGATCGTTCAAAGACATTATCTGGAACGTTTACTTCTTGACGGTTCAAAGACATTATCTGGAATGTTAACTTTACTCTTGATGTTTCAAAGACATTATCTGGAATGTTTACTTCTTGGCAGTTCAAAGACATTATCTGGAATGTTAACTTTTCTGTTGATGTTTCAACGACATTATCTGGAATGTTAACTTTTCTGTTGATGTTTCAAAGACATTATCTGGAATGTTTACTTCTTGACGTTTCAAAGTCATTACCTGGAATGTTAACTTTACTTTTGATACTTCATTGACTTTTTCTTGCAAGTTAGCTTTGCTTTTGATTGTTAAAGGTATTTACTGAAAAGCTTTTACTCCCGAATGTTAAAAATGTGTATGTATTCTATCTCTTTAATACAGTGATGATTCCTTAAACATGAAACAAATGTAGGAAGTCATCATAAAAGTCTTACTTTACTGATTACTATTGAGGTTTTGAAATTCTGTAACGTCAGAAAAGAAAAATAAAAAAAAGTCCTTTTGCTACTTGATTATCCACATGTTAATATACGCATAAATGGAAGTCCAGTACCCTTCAAAATGTAAGTTGATCTAGGTTTTCTTAAAGTTACTGATTAATTTTGGATAAAATGTGTCTGAATCACCATTGCCCTACATGGTAACTGGATAACAATGTGATTGGATATACAGTACCCTACAAATACGAAATTTGATCCACAGTCCGAACAAAAAAGATTCTAGTTTCACAGCGGCCTACAAAAGGTGACTGGATCGACAATGATAGGTGATAGAAAGGGCTTACAGCTACATACATTTGAAATATTTTTCCCGTACGATCGCCGAAGTTAAGCAACGTCTGCCCTGGTCTGTACTTAGATGGGTGTCTGCCTAGAAATACTAGGTCTTGTAAGCTTGGATGTGCCAGTGATATAAAGGGCTTTCGGCCCCATCACGGTGAAACACTTGTTCCCGTACGATCACCAAAGTTAAGCAACATCGAGCCTGATCAGTACATAGATGGGTGTCCGCTTGGGAATACCAGGTGTTGTAAGCTTGGATGTGCAAGTAGTGTAATAGATAACAGCCGGGGATTGTAAGTGGGAGAGCAGTGTTCCAATTCCGGTGGGGTTCGTTATTTTCACTTACGCGCAAATACCATTAGAAAAGGTATGACTCCGCCTCTTCTCCCCATACCTATGGGTTAATTAGTAGAACTAGTATCAATAAAATCATTATTATCTCCCCCCCACCTAAATTCTTTTAATATAAAAATATTTTTCTGTCTTTAAATAACATGGTAAAGTTTGATAACCAGTAAAATCGAATCAATCAATCGATTGTCCCCAATGAACTTTCAGTTTTTAGTTAGTAGGACTTGTATCAGTGAAATGACTGTTTATCTCACCAAAAATTATTGCAACCTGATAATATTTTCTGGCTTTAAATAACCTGCCAACCTGCCTTCAATTTTTAATTAGTAGGTCTCGTATCAGTAAAATTATTATCATCGGCAATTTTTAATTACTAGTACTTGTATCAGTAAAATCATTATTTACCTCCAAAAATTCTTACAATCTAAAAATATTATCTGCCTTTAAATAACTTGCTAAAGGTTGATAAACCGTAAAATCAAATCACTCAATCAATGAATGGATCTCCAGCGCCTCCAAAATATGATTGTATCTCCAATGCCTTACAAAATGAGGTTGGATCTCCAATGCCTTACAAAATGAGATTGGATCTCCAAAATTAAATTTGTGTTACGGTGACTTACAAAAAAGATAACTAGCTCAATGGTGCTCCTCTAAATATGAGCTGATCAAAGAAAATATGATTGAACGTGATTATATGATCGAATCACACATTGGTGAATGGAACTTGATGCGTGGCTTTGCGTGTACCGACAAGAAATAAAGGTCGCTTGACTTGGCAATGGCAAACAGAAGTGTCTGCTTCTTTTGTCAACGTTCAAACGACAAAGAAGAGGCTAACTAAATGTCATAAAAGCTGCATCTGAAATTAGTTACGAATGGAGTCAAGTTACAGTAAAGTTGTTTCTTCCCCTCAGCTACTACAGTTCACATGATGGGAAAAATCGATTATTGCTATCTTTCTATTGACATCATAGTCACTGTCTAATGATGAACGTTCACAGGCAAACAGACCAGAGAGCCTTAAAGTAGCCGTTGTGTTTCTGAAGGTGGCAAACGTTTACGCTTATTTTCTATCACCAGATAAATTTTATTTCCGGTCATTTGTGTTTTACTATCAACTTGAGTCTAAATTTGGAGGAGAAAATACGACTCATTTACAAATAAAATTTTTTAAAAAAATAACGTTTCACAACAAAAGAATTAATGTATTTTTCGGTGTAAACGACACAACGTTTACGCCATATTAGAATGAAACATAAATTTTTTATCCACCATATTTTCTATTATCACTATGTGGGATACTTACTAACAAAAATGATAAAATATGAACAAAAAGAAACTAAATAAAATTGGCTAGACTATATATCCAAACACATATTTAAAAAAAAAAAAAGCAATTAAATATAAGAGTTAAAATTTTCAGCGTCCGTTGTTCTTCGTGCGCATGTGCAGTTGCATCAATGTAAACATCATTTTCGTCCAATGAAATCCTAAAGGAGGAAACATGTCAAACATTTTTTTTTTACACATTTTAATTAATTTTCTTATAATTGGTCCAGGCGTAGCGTCTTGACTTCAGTCACTTTCCCACCGAAGTGATGTTTTCTACAAATATTTTCATGGCAATTTTTATGAGAAACTGTTCTCCTTAGTACGTTATCTGCATGAATTTAAATATATATATATATATATATATATATATATATGCAGGGTGTTTCAAAAAATTTGATATCCTTTGAGATGTAAATATCACAGAAAGTACATGATTAAGGCAAATGAAATTAAAAAGTATTAATGTTGAAGATCATAAGATTTATTCTTCCAAATCTGAATGAGAAATTCAAAAGCATGTGGATTATGTGAACGATTTCACAAATGTGAAGTTTGTGGTCGTCCGGATCCTTTTGCTCTGCACAGACAGCCTTCCTCTTTGAACTTTTATGCCATCTCCAAATCTGCATTCCTGTTGGTGATTTTCTAGAGAACTCTCTCATAAATGCACGCTGCACAGTCTTGTTTGACTGTGTTCGAGCAAACTCCAAACACAAAACGCCTTTTCTCTTCTAGTAAATAGCATTTTTTATACCTGTAAAGAAAAAAAGATTAAAGATTAAAAAACATAAAAAATACAAATAAGAAAAACACAAAAACATAAAGACATAAAAACATAAAACAAACATTAAACATAAAGATGCTATTAAAATTTGAAGTCATTTGAAGGAGATCTAACAAAGTTATTAGATTGCGAAATGATATGAAATTTTTGAAACAGCCTGTATATGTATGGTAGTTGAATATTTAGGCAGCAATCCTTCGTTTATGCAAGTTTCATTAAAAATGACAGAAAAGTTACTATGGTTAAGCTTTTTATTTAATTTTTCTTGTGTTCGAACAAGAGCTTTCTTTTCTGGACAAAGCGTGTGTAAGAACTTATCCAGACGTCTTACGTTACACCTATCTGATCGCAGCTCCATTAGAACCCATTTAAAGACACACAAATTTACCAGACTCCATTAGACACATACTAGTAGAAAAAACAAATATATTAACTGCATCCACCTGCAAAAAAGATTAAAAATAATGGAAGCTTTAATAATAAAAAAGAAAAGGCCAACTCTTAACAATATTAACTACGAACAAAGCCACAATGTGCTAACCGTATTCGGAAATTAAAAACATCCCTACCACACACTAAGACATACACAGAACGCACACACTCAATTAAGCTGAAAAATCGAATCATCCTTGATAATGAGTAAAGGTATAGTGTTAGTATAATTCATATGCTGCTTATTAATGTGTTGGCTGATGGCCCTGTTGTCCAAAACATGGAGGCTGAGTTACCGTGAGAGCGTGGTTGTGTTATGTATAATACTATATAAGACGGTTTGTGTTATTTTGTGTGTGTGTGTGTGTGTGTGTGTGTTTATGTGTGTTTTTTTTTTTTTTTTTTTTTTGCTTCCGAAATGAAATTCGGACAATTTCTGGCGGAATTTCCTCCTTGCTTGAGAAGGATTATTCGTAACTTGGAAGCAGTAAAATTTATCTACACAAAAGGTATATATATATATATATATATATATATATATATATATATATATATATATACGTGTGTATGTGTGTGTGTGTGTGTGCGTGCGTGCATGTGTGTGTAAGTAGATACTGAGGTCAAGTATTAATCAGACTGTCGCCACTCGGTGTCTACTTTTAGATTTACATACGCCCTATCCCTGAATTAGGCACAATTACCATAAATATAACAAGTATATATGTGTGTTTTGTGTGTGTATGTGTGTGTGAGTGTGCGCGCGCGCGCAACTCCCTTGATTATTATGTGTGGGGTGCAGTTGAGCGAGAGACCAACAAAAAAACACCTTGTAACCCCAAAGATGAACTGAAGGCAAGGATTATGGCAGCATTCACCAACAAGGAGACAATCCGGAAGAGTTGCTGGAGATTCCAAAGTCGTCCAGAGGCCGTGGTTGAAGCCAATGGTGATTTTTATGGAATATATGGCTTTACTATTTCAATATATATTTTCGCATAATTTTGGTAAATATATCTGTTAAAATGTGATGTCAGTGTTAGTTTCATTTTTGCATCATTTAGACGACAATTTATTCATCGCACCTATATATATATATATATATATATATATATATATATATATATATATATATATATAATCAATGACAGACTATCATCACTGTCTGGTCCGTATATTGCTTAATATGGTGTAACTGACATCTTTGATAATGGCTTATAAGCGGAAAACTTAGATTGTATTAAAAAATATGGATCAATATTGTGAATTTCTTTCTTCGTCTAATGATAATTTTATTAAGCTTATCAGACGTTATGAAAAGAATTTTATAAAATAAATAGACAACACTTGTCTATATTATTTAATGAAACGTATATGAATGAACAAAAAGATGCTGCCTAAATATACACGAATATATATATATATATATATATATATATATATATATATATATGTATTCGACATATGAGGGCCAAGCTGCTCAGTTCCTAGGAACCGACATAAACACCAAACATATGATTTGATTATAGTGATGAAGGTTTTGTATCACACTTTTTGAACATATATATATATATATATATATATATATATATATATATATATATATATATTATATATGAAATGGATATATATATATATATGAAATGATATATATATATGAAATGGATATATATATATGAAATGGATATATATATATATATATATATATATATATATATATATATATATATATATATATATATATATATATATATAATGGAACTGTCCGAATGGATATTTATATTTGGAATCTTTAATTTAATCACAAAATTAAATTGGGGCTTTTATTTTCCATTTTTGAAACATGGTTAGAATTGTGTAAAAAAAAAACATTTTTAAATCAATTAATTTATAATATTAATGCTCTGTAAAATTTACATTGAGCACTATTTTGTAAAAATAAAAATATCTATAAGAACACCGGATTATATATCTTACTGTTCTTTCTTTTTATATATAAACTAATTGTAGACACAGATTTTTACCATTCAGACTTGATTCTGACTTCATTAGTTGACTCATAAATCGTATCGCTTAAATTTGCCATTACTTTACAAACAGTTTAATATTTTGGAAAGGTAACCGTACCATTCTCTGATTCGGAAACGATAATAACTCAACGGAAAGACTTGAAAGCGGGAAGAATTAAAAACTTTCGCTTTAGAGGATTGGGCTAGGATAGTCTTAACTCATTAGATTATTTGATGAAATATTCAAAGATTGGCAGCTGGCATGGATCTCCTCTCACGAGATAAAAGCCCAATTCTCAAAGGGACATTCGCACATTATTCGGATTAAGGTACCTGTGATAAAAAATGTAAAACTCGGATTAAAGAAAAACCTCCTAAAAATGACTAATAAATGAACCGTTACTCTGTGGAACCTACTTCCAAGAGGGTACTTTCCGGACAATTAATATTTTAACCTGTTCATGTCTAAGGTTAACCGTTATCTTCCCCACATATCCTCATAAACTGTGCTTCTTACCTCTTACTTTGTGGAACCGACTCCCAAGAGGATGCTTCCCCGCTCACTACAATCTTAACCTGTTCAAGTCTAGGGTTAACCGTTATCTTCCCCACATATGCTCATAAACTGTGCTTCTTACCCCTTACTTTGTGGAACCGACTCCCAAGAGGATGCTTCCCCGAACACTACAATCTTAACCTGTTTAAGTCTAGCGTTAACCGTTATCTTCCCCACATATCCTCATAAAGTGTGCTTCTTACAAATAATTGGTATGTAATGTTTCATGGTAGATATAAAAATAGTTACAAAACATATAAGCATTATACTTAGTAGGGAGAGAGTATGATTGCATGTCTTCACTTTATGTGAGCCAGTCTACCCAGCAGGCGCTGCCTCTCTTGATGCACAAGAATAGCGAAACATGAAACAAAGTGTTTACCCACCTTTCAACCGGTGCCTGGACTTTAAGTCATTTTTTCTACCACTGTTCAACGGGTTGCTGGGCATTGCGTCATTTTTTCTCTACCACCGGCAAAGCAGTGGTCAGGGCTCAAAGGTTTAAAAACAACTACAGCGCCTTCCTTGATGAAATATGCGTTTTAACATCAAGAAACTGGAAAGGATCGGTATAAAAATAAATAGAACTATATATATATATATATATATATATATATATATATATATATATATATATATATATATATATATATATATATATATATATATATATATATTTATTCTGATGTTAATTTGGTATAAAAAAAATACGACACTTTCCTTGATGAATTTCAAGCTTAACATCAAGAAACTGGAAAGGATCGGTATAAAAATACTTAGTCGGCAAAATATATATATATATATATATATATATATATATATATATATATATATATATATATATTCTGATGTTAATTTGGTATAAAAAAATACGACACTTTCCTTGATGAATTTCAGCTTAACATCAAGAAACTGGAAAGGATCCAAATAAAAATAAGTAGACAATATATATATATATATATATATATATATATATATATATATATATATATATTCTGATGTTAATTTTGGTATAAAAAATTACGACACTTTCCTTGATGAATTTCAGCTTAACATCAAAAACTGGAAAGGATCGGTATAAAAATACAAAGAACAATATATATATATATATATATATATATATATATATATATATATATATATATATTCTGATGTTAATTTGGTATAAAAAATTACGACACTTTCCTTGATGATTTTTCAGCTTAACAAAAAGAAACTGGAAAGGATCGGTATAAAAATAAGTAGCTGAACATATTTATATATAAATATATATATATATATATATATATATATATTCTGATGTTAATTTGGTATAAAAAAATACGGCACCTTACTTGATGAATTTCAGCTTAACATCAAGAAACTGATTAGACAATTGGAAAGGATCAGTATAAAAATAAATATGACACATGTCTGTATTATTCAATCAAACATGTTTTAATGAAGATTTGCTGCCTAAATACACACACGAACACACATTATATATATATAATATGCAGACACTCAGAGACATATATATATATATATATGATAGAAATTAAGGAGGATTTGAGATAATTATAATTAAGCAACTCATCGAGTCTAGAAGAAACCTCCGCAGAATGCAGAAATCACTGGACGGCCGTTTCGTCCTATATTTGGGACTCATCAGCAGTGCGCATCCACTACCGAGAATTGAAACCCTGACAGTTACAACATCAGGCAAACATCATACCATCGGGCCTCGGTGACGAAGAGGTACAGTTGGTTTGACGTTTGCCTGATATCGTAGCTGTCCGGGTTTCAATTCTCAGTAGTGGATGCGCACTGCCGATGACCCCCAAATATAGGACGAAACGGCCGTCCAGTGCTTTCTGCATTCTGTTGAGGTTTCTTCTAGACTCGATGAATTAATTATAATTTTCTCAAATCCTTCTTAACTTCTATCGTTTGTATATCTTTGCTTAAACCGGCTTCCAATGCGCTGGATGGAGCGGCTTGGGGATAGTAGCCGTGGCTCTCGGGTGCACTGTTAACGGAAACTCGGATGAATTCCACCAGGGAGTATGTGAACGAGCGGCGCAATATCGAGTTTAATTCGTTACCGAGGCCCGTTGGTACACTTGGTATGACGTTTGCCGGGTTTCAATTCTCGGTAGTGGATGCGCACTGCTAATGACCCCCAAATATAGGACGAAACGACCGTCTCGTTCTTTCTGCATTCTGTTGAGGTTTCTTCTAGACTCAATGAATTACTTCATTATATATATATATATATATATATATATATATATATATATATATATATATATATATATATATAAAAAAAAATATACGGAAAAAACAAACAAAATCCTAATATGCAATTATGCTGTTTTAATGTTAATATAATGTCAACGTCGGACGTTTCGGTCTAGTAGACCATCTTCAGGACATATTCGTAAAACATAATTAACATTAGACTATATTTAATTCAACATGAAAAGACAATGGACATAAGAGTAAGACTAATAAAAATAATAATTAAATAATAAATGCATAACATTATTATTTTTTTTATTAAATAAATTTTTTTTTTTAAATATAGTCTAATGTTTTATGTTTTATGAATATGTCCTGAAGATGGTCTACTAGACCGAAACGTCCGACGTTGACATTATATTAACATTAAAACAGCATAATTGCATATTAGGATTTTTGTTTGTTTTTTCCGTATATTTTTCTTCATACTGTCGGATCTATATCCATATATTTGCTTACATATATATATATATTTGATACCAATCTGTCTTGTCCACAGAATTCATCTGGGAATTTAACTATATTGTCGACATGGAAAAAAAAATAATAATCCCTTACTATAAAGGTAATTTACATTAACCAGGAAAAAAAAGGCTTAGACACAAGCGTCTATCTTTTTAATTTTGAATTTTAATGTAACTGTAACAACAAAAACATTTCGATTTCATTTTTGCCTTGAAAAAGTCGGAAGACGAAACGCGTCGGCAAAATGTATGATTTTTTTCCAATTGTCATTTGATATCAATCTGTCTTGTCCACAGAATTCATCTGGGAATTTAACTATATATATATATATATGTATGTATGTATGTATGTATGTATTTGAAGCGGTCAGTTTAGGGGTCAGGTAAATAGTTGATTGCAATGTTACAGTAACGTCATCAGTGCGTCACATATTTCCCAACTAAAATACAGGCTGCGGCAGAAATACCTCCTACATAATGGTAAGACATGAGCTAGATGAGAATACCATTGCCACTAATTTCTTACTCTTTTATGGTAGGTATTTGTGGGAGGTATTTCTGCCGCACCCTGTACAACGTATTTCCTGGGGAGATCATTTCTTTGTAATATACACGCCCGTGTTTAATTGTCACGATCGAGAAGCCAATAACAAGGATCATCTTTTGTGACGGTGTGTCGCATGACAAAAGCTTATGCCAATAATTTGTAAAACTATTATATCTCGTGACAATGAAGTTTGTCAAAGAATGTACTCTACCCCACAGCTGTTTATCGTACACAATAGAAAAAAGAAAATTTGTCAATTACAAGTTTATTATTATATTTCTCGTTTTTGTCAAGACAGTACGTATCAAAGTCAATAGGTACGGGTGTCATTTTGCTTGACATGTGGTTTTTATTATTTATTTATTTAGACATTGACAACGGACGAGGTGTCAGAAAATATGAACCAATCAAACAGTCTAAACACTTTTTTTTACCTGTTCATCAAATAGATTATCATCGTAACTCGAAGAGTCTTTTCCATTTGTTGCCCCAATCCCCGTGGTTTATACTGCAACTATGCTGAGCGAACCTGGGAAAGAGCGCATAATCTGGCGGGATCAATTTCTTGAACAAGTCCAGAACGTTAAAACCTTCGGTCACGATGACTTGTGATATCGTGCTAGCTCAACTATCGATGGGCTTCGAAAGCTTCCGTCTACTACCTAATGAAACTCACAATGTTTGGTTTAAATCTCTGGGTGTGTTTTCAGGCACTTTCCATGGAATCGCCATAACATTATCTCGACGAATAACTCGGCCATGGTAAGATCATGTCCAGAAAGTGAAAGTTCTAACCTCTCGGGTGCAATAATAATAATAATAATGCAAAAAAAGATAGCACGATAAGCCTCTTCATGGTCAATACCATACCTGTACCAAACAAGCAGATGTAGACAAAACCCTGTACCCATTAGTGGTTACATAGTGCAGGGTTAAAAGCTGAAACCAAAGGTTTTATTCTTGCTGCACAGACCAATGGTTTTCTAACTAGAAATTACCAAGCACACATACTGAAATATTAGTCCAAAATGCAGATTCTGTGATAAATATCCAGAAACAATTGACCATTTTGTATCAAGAATTAGCAACCACCGAATATAATACTCGACATTGACAGAGTGGGCCAATATCTACACTGGGAAATCTGTAACGTTTATGTGAAGGAAACAGCAATAAACTGGTATGAAGATTATCCAGAGCACTCGGATTTATTGGAAAAAGTTCCAATAGACTCATAGAATTGAATCCTGATAGCACATGCCTTTAAAAAATTCAAAAAAATTGTATTCACAAGTACAGCTCACACATTCCGAAGAGCTTTATTTATGTAAATGTGTGTGATCTTAGTTTTTACTAGCAGCATGACCCGGCGTTGCCGGTGCTTGATTCAAAAATCGTACGACTCATACAGCAATCGTTATCACTTGACTTAAAATATTTTTGCCCTTCCTTGCCTTTAAAGGAGTGCCCTTTGCCGTGTTGATGTTGCTACATGCCTTACTTCTTGCCTATCACACACTGCGAATTTTTTCTAAGCTCTATACTAAACATTAAATCTGTTACGAAAAAAGAACTAAACAAAATGAACACAAAACGATCAGCTTTAAAAAAGGACTCGTAACTGGAAAAACCGAATGAAAAAAGAATGTTAAAAACAAATACTTTTTCACACCCAACCCAGTTCTGCGGAATCAGAATCAATGTTGAGTTTAAGCAAGCGAATGAGCCAATTGGAGTAAAGTGCCATGCAGATTTAAATTTTTCCCACTTGTGACGAATGCTGCTATCGATTTTTTTTTGCATGCTAGCATGCTAGTTAACATTCGTGTCAATCAGCTGTTGGCTCTCACGCTGCCCAATAGAATCTTCCTGCCTATTTGTGGCAGCCAGCTATTGGCTCTCACTCTGGCCAGTAGAAAATGGCCGAAAACTACATGAAAACTGCCGTAGAAGCATGAAAAAATCGATTATTTCCACTATCGATGGGAGATGGGAAATGCAAAGTTGGTCTTGGCCTTACCGCTTAATTGGAGCATGTGCATGTAAATTTTGGTGCAAATCCGTCGAAAATTGCGGCCGTGCATTCGTTACACACACACACACACACACACACACACACACACACACACACACACACACACACACACACACACACACATCCTGCCTTTTATAGATAGAGATTTTGCATTGTGTTTTTACAAAATGATCAGTGGAAAAATGCCATGATGTCATTTCTGACATTAGATTTCTGATCGGGACCTGCAAGGAAATGTATGTAACAGAAATACAAGGAAATAATAATTTGTGTTAGACCAAAATGCAGATTCTGTGATAAATATCCAGAAACAATTTACCATATCGGGAATTAGCACCCACCGAATATAAAACCCGGCATGACAAAGTAGGCCAATATCTGCATTGGAAAATCTGCAACTTTTACAGAAGGAAAACTGCAAGAAACACCTTGGTATGAACACCATCCAAACACGGTTACAGAGATAAGACCTGTAGCAATTTTATGGGACTGCACAAGTTTCTGCTCTGACTTCTTCAGTTTGACCTTAGGAGTCAGATACAAGACAAAATAAAGGAAGTCGATTTTGAGTGGGTGAACGAGCGTGGGAATGATAGATGATGTAGAAAGGGATTTCGGGGAGTCGAGTCTTAACGGTCGAACAATGTAGACATGTTCTCTGCCGTGTCTGAATCTGCTCCCTGGTGTGGAGAGAGCAAGCTGACTGGATAGGTAGAAATGTACACTTCGACGTGTTTAATAGATTAGTTAAGATTAAAATGTCTTTTGTTAAAGTTCTTTTATCGCCGAACCAAAGCATTTCACTACCCTGGCCGGACAAAGATGACAAAGAGAAGAGAGAAAAAGAGAGAGAATTCATCATTGTGCCAATTTGGCACCGATAATCAAGAGTCACCAGCATGGGGGGAGGTATACAACAAATAAAGATGAGGACAACAGTCTGAATAGTATAAATAATTACAAAACCTCATCTCAGAAATATA
The DNA here is from genome assembly GCA_903632075.3 of Acanthosepion pharaonis. NCBI lineage: Eukaryota > Metazoa > Mollusca > Cephalopoda > Sepiida > Sepiidae > Acanthosepion > Acanthosepion pharaonis. The sequence continues at coordinate 587,151 of CAHIKZ030001213.1, forward strand.
GACAGACAATCAAAAATATGTTAGCTTTTTCGATTATCAACAACGATACTACGAATAATAACCAAGATTCACTGACTTTTTCGCTAACCCAACACAGTAGATGTTCCTGGGAACATTTTTTTTGTTGGGAAAGCAGTGAAACGAAACTGACCACTGAAACACAAATCGGGAAAGCAGCAAAATAAAACTGTCCAACGCAAAACGAATCCGGAAATTAGCAAAATAAAATTAACCAATGCAAAACGAATCCGGAAATTAGCAAAATAAAATTAACCAATGCAAAAACGAATCCAGAAGTTAGGAAAATAAAATTAATCAATGCAAAATGAATTCGGAAGTTAGCAAAATATAACTGACTAATGCAAAATGAATCCGGAAATTTGCAAAATAAAATTAACCAATGCAAAATGAAACCGGAAGTTAGTAAATTATAACTGACTAATGCAAAACGAATCCGGAAGTTAGAAAAATAAAACTGACCAACGCAAAACGAATCCGGAAGTTGACAAAATAAAACTGACTAATGCAAAATGAATCCAGAAGTTTGCAAAATAAAATTAACCAATGCAAAATGAAACCGGAAGTTTGCAAAATAAAATTAACCAATGCAAAATGAAACCAGAGTATAGCAAAATAAAACTAATCTATGCAAAATAAATCCGGCAGTTAGAAAAATAAAACTAGCCAACGCAAAACTAATCCGGAAGTTGACAAAATAAAACTAATGCAAAATGAATCCGGGTGTTATTAAAGTAAAATTAACCAATGCAAAATGAAACCGGAAGTTTGCAAAATAAAATTAACCAATGCAAAATGAAACCGGAGTATAGCAAAATAAAACTAATCTATGCAAAATAAATCCGGCAGTTAGAAAAATAAAACTAGCCAACGCAAAACTAATCCGGAAGTTGACAAAATAAAACTAATGCAAAATGAATCCGGGTGTTATTAAAGTAAAATTAACCAATGCAAAATGAATCCGGAAGTTAGCAAAATAAAACTGACTAATGCAAAATAAATCGTAAAACAGAAAAATGAGACAGACCAATGCAGAAAAAACAGTATCTTTTGCTATGGATCATATGTACGAGTTACCTGATGACTTTGTTGAGTTTAATTCCCAATAGGCGTTCAAGGCATGTAGTTTCCCTGAGAGAACGCCCATTTCATCGCGATAGGTGAAATTTCAGGCTTCCGAGAGAGAAGTGGAGTGAGTCAGAAGCGGACCCATCGCAAGCAGAATATTAGCTCCAGTGGTAACGGCATCAAATCAGCACACGGTTAGGACTATTGTCAGAAGCGCATTTTCTCGGATTAAAATTAGTTCGCCACAAACTGACAGATATCAGAGGACAAAAATATTTAAACTGTCCGAAGCTTTCCCTATTATGAATTACCAAATTCATTACTTATAAAAATGAAAAAAAAAAGCAACCAAGATATTGTTGGAAAGTACATCTGAACCATTTCGTCAGATAACTAATAAAGAATACACGGTAGGTTTTTTTTTTTCTTCTCTGGAGAGGAACTAGAACACACCTTGCTAATCTTAAAATCGATTGACTCTGTTTGCACTTGTTAGGTTAAGTCAAGCTCAATACTGCTGCTGCAAAAGTAAAGGAAAGGGCGAGGGATTTATTGAACTTTTCAAATTATGAGGAGAATATTGGTCATGAAAAGGTCCTCCGCGGTAGCCTGAGGGGACACGGCCGGCGTGTTTGAGATCTCTCTGCTCTAAAGAACCGGAACAGAAACTCGAGAAAAAAGAAAGAAGAACCAATCAAAAATATCGGAGATTTTTGATTGAGTGTTAATAATTTAATTAGTTTTAATCTGCACTTGACTCTAATGAGGCAGGTTTTATTTGATAAAGGCTTTGTCACTGACACGTCCATAGAACGTTATAGATTGTTCTTCAGAAAAGGTAAATGAATAATTGATTGACAGCAGGTAATTTTTCGCGCGACAACTCGTCTTGAAATGTGTCTATTTAAAGTACATTCTACTGAACATATTCAACGAAACTATTTTGATTTATTTATGAGGCTTTTGTTAATTTCTACAGCTGTTTTGTTTTCGTTGGCGTGGTATTTTAATTTCATCCCAGCTAAAACAAAATCGTAATTCATGCAAAGCCTCAGTCTAACAATGGCGAAGATGTTTTTGAATGAAAAGAAATTACGTAACAATAATGTGTGGCATCCATCGGTCTTGAGATATCATGGATCTGCGGCCCAAAGAGTTATGCCTCAACTGCAGGTGGCGTCGCAGCATCTGTTATAACTGTACAGGCCCACACAGGAGTGACAACCTCGATTGTAACGAATGCATATGAAGATATTCTGGCCCAATGTTGCCGTTCGAGCGAGTATTATGGAGCAAGTACTATTAGTACGAGCGTTATTCGAAGGCGTCTGACACCAGTATTGTTCAACGGCGTTACTACAGTTGTATCTGCGATTACAAAGTCTCTACTACAACGAACATTACGAAAATGACAACGAGTATTCGTTGGCATCACAAAGATGGCAACGAGTGTTCGCTGACATTACAAAATACAGTAACATGAATAAGTAATCGAACTGAATATAGTTTATGCAAAGACAAGACAACTGGATGCCAGGAAGTTATATATACGCGTGATATACAAAGGGAATGGCAGAATCTATCGTATCCTCGCAAGAATAATATCAAACGTAAAAAAGTTCAGAAACCGCTTATCCTTGTTTCAATCGATGTTAACTTGATGCAATATATTCATCACACAGTTCAGTGTTAATTTGATGGAGTCCAAACGTGAAAGAACGTTTATATTACAAATAAAAAATTTAGTCTTGTCTTCATATTTGACGTGCTTATATAGCATTACGTGTTGCAAATATTCATCACACAATTCATTCAGTTCAGAAGTGAATAAAAAATTATTTCACGCATGAAAAATTTAGTCTTGTATTCTTACCAAACGTTACTAACATAACATTTCACATCAGTCAATTGTATTAAACATTCTTATGCCAATACCGAAGCAGAAGACTTTGTTATAGAGATCTTAAAATGGCTTCATCGTCCACTGAAATCAGAAAAATTCTTAAATGCTGAGTCGACTCCTTTCCATCGGAAATAAGGAAGTGAACTAAAAAATAGGCTATGCCAGGGGTAGTTTTACCTAACACCACACATCACTGCAAAACTAAAAATTTAACTACAAGAATTTTCTTAAATAATCTCGTCGAATCAAGGCTTTTCTACGGATTTTATGCCTGACGTCAAACTTGTTCAGAAATGGCTGAAATGTCAGTTGTATACAACTGCTTTCTCAGATCGATGTTTAAAAATGGTTTGAAACGAATGAAGCCTGTAGGCCTCCTTGCGGGCCGTTTTTCTTCGATTCTTGTAGTTTTGTGCTACATAATCAGTAACCAAGAACAGTACCAAATAACCGAATCCACATCACTTAAGGACTTCCAACAACAGCAACAAATAAAATGGATAGTTCACGGAAATATTGACTTAATCAAAATGTTGACTTTCTACACTACTTCAAACAAACGTTTCAGTCAATACTGGAAAGAGCAATAACAGTTATTGGAATTGAGAAGCCCTTTTTACGCATTTTACTTTAAGCAAGGCAATAAAGCCACTAAGACACAAGGGTTTACTGAGTGTGAAACAATAAGAAAAAAGAAAAACATTATTAAGGAGCGAGAACAATAAAAGAAAAGGAATCCATTAGATAACGATTTAACTTTTTGTTGAGGGGTTCTCCCCTTTTTACACAAATGGACTCACCCAGTATATACATATACTACTGCTACGGGAAGAGACGAGAGTAAGAGAGAGCAAGACCGAGGAGTCTAGTCGAATCCAGATTGACAGAGTAAAAGGTTGTAGGTAACCGGAAGAGTGGGGGTGAGGTAACAGCGTTGTAGGAGTCACAGTGAGCGAGAACGTAGACTCAGTAAGAAGTCAAACAGCGATACTTCAATACCAAAGACTGTATACATATTTTGCTACTAACCCGCATTCCTGGAACTACTAACCTGCTTTACCAGTTTGTATTATTACGTTAATACATTATTTTCATATATTCATTCCTGGCGTTTGTTATTTATTGGTACCGGATTTCAACCCAGAATCCACAACACTTTTTGAAGGTCAAAGTCATCTGGAAAGCAAGAAACCAGAAAAGAGTTCTACAGGTGAGTAGAACGATAAAATAAACTGTCAACAAAGAACTTACGATTACATCCAACCAATTCAACTCTAAAATGATGAGGCCTTGTTGCCAATCTAGTACTGCACTTAAATTCATAATGTCTAAGTACCATAGAGAAAAGTTAACCAGAACAATTATCATGAAAGTATTTATAGAAAAGGCACAGGAAAGCTACATTACGGCGGTGGGAAAGTGATTGAAACCGAGATGCCATGTCAGGATCAATAACATTGCAGATTCTTCTTTACATTTTATCAAGAATTGCTAAATATATAGCAGGAGCTCCAGGCCATATGTGGCAACAATATTCGAAGCATGGTAGACTTATAGATATGTAAGATAGATTCTGGTACGAAAAATTGTCTAGCACCACAGAGTGAACCAATCTTCCTCGCAGCAGACTTAGAATTTGTATTCAACGATAATCTTTCCAATTTCCCAGAATAATTATTTTAAGAGAAAGATTTTATAAATTTGAACCAAATGTAGCAAAGGTTTTTCGACCAATGAATGCTGAATGTTTCCTTATAAGAAAATGGCTTCTATTACCATTACAACGTTTCTCAGCCGGTGCGTACTAACGCGCCCTGAAATATAGCCGGGTGCGTCCCAAAGTTAACAGAAGAGTAATTTATTAATTATATTAAAAAAAAAAACTTTACTTTTATTAAAAAAATGGAGACATCAATCTATGTCTAAGTCTTTGTTATTTGATATTTGAAAGTGGTGGATAATCCTTTCTTTTTTTCCTCTCCCAAGGAATTTAAATCAGTCATTATCGATCTCTCTAAAAAAAAAAAAACCTGAAAACTGTACTGCTACTTTTCTTTGGAAATGCTAAACCAAATTTTCCTGAGTAGTTTTTTCTTTGTTAACCTTCAACATTCTGCATTATTAATATTTCTTCCCTTTCCACTACATTCTTTTTCAAGGGCTCTCAGTTACAGTGACCTTATTGTTAATTTCACTCAAAGTTGTTTTCTGTTGCCATAGCAGGATATGACAACACAACTATGAAATTCAAAAACACTAATCTTCAGAGATCAGTCACCTTCAATGGCAGGATAAACTTTCATTATGCAAGTTAGTGTCTACGTAATTGTCATTAACCAAGAAATGTTGGTAGAATTTCCAGGATATGCTTATATCTATATAATAAATATATTAGGTGAATTTTTTGTCAATAATATCTGATTTATTAGATTTATTTATATTAACTTATTTGCTAGAGGGGAATTTTTTTATGCAACACAAGGATTGTTCCTCATATTGTAAATAAATATATATATATATATATATATATATATATATATATATATATATATATATATATATATAATAATAATAATAATAATAATTAATATTTATTTTTAATTTCAAATATATAAGAATGCTATGGGTTGTAAGAAAGATAACCTCAAAAGATATTGAGTAATAGGAATGCAACAACTTTTCTTTGCAAAATAAACTTAATCAAAAAAGAAATTGAAAACATTGGGAAATATAGCTTTAACCTTCAGCACTCTGCATTATTAATATTTCTTCCCTTTCCAGTGCATTCTTTTTCAAGGACTCTCAATTACAGTAACTTTATTGTTAATTTCACTCAAAGTTGTTTTCTGTTGCCATAGCAGGATATGACAACACAACTATGAAATTCAAACACACTATTCTTCAGGGATCAGGGCCTATTTTGAGCGGCAGGATAAACTTTTGCACATGCAGAATGATAAGGTTAAGACTGACAGAAAAAAGAGATTTGAGAAAAATTAGATCAGTAATAAGCAAGAAAAGTGAAAATATTTGAAGAAGCTGGTATGGTAAATGTAAATGGAGAGAAAAGATGCAGAATATTAAAAAAAAAAAAAAATTGGCTGAGGACATGAAAGCAACCAAACTAACAAAAAGTTAGGCACAGTAAATGAATTTTTCAACAGTAATGTTTAGTGCTGAATACAGAGCTACCATTGGTGGACCTGATGAGTAGATTAGAGGTTGGTTCCTTCAGGAACATTGCCAACCAAAACTTTGATGACAAATGAGGGGAAAGTGGAACAATGTCTGAGGTAGTATTCTCGTCAGTAAAATTATAGGTCTCTTCAAAAGTTGACAATGGCATCAAAATTAATACAGAAAATTGTTGTAAGTTTTTGGACAATGGTTTTTCAGTGATGAAGGTCACAACCAAGGTCACTCAATTTCAGTACCGATATTGTTAATTTCACTTAAAGTTTTCTGTTGCCATAGCAGGATATGACAACGCAGCTATGAAATTCAAATACAGTCAGTGATGGGGTAAACGTTTTGTACAGCAAATGAAGTCAAATACAGAGTGATGAAGGTTCAAATTTAAAATGCAGCCCAGAATTTTAGTTATTCTACAAGTGGGCCCTGAAGTAAAAAAAAAAGAAAGAAAAAAAAGAAAAAAGAAGGTTGCCATAGAGAGAAGCCTGACGTCCGGGAATTGAAATATCCACTTCCGGCAGCAGGCGAATAGTCTTCCATCATTGGATCCTTCATTTGATGTTGATGGACCATTTCTTTCTGTTTGCTTATAAGGAGGTCAATTATGGCGAATAAATGCTATTCTATGGAATTTGATAGAGTGGATATATTTTATTAATCTATGAAAATTGTTTTATAGGGATTCCGTTTCTCAAATATTGAGATCTGCGCTCAGCTGTAAAATTTGTTTAAAGAGCGTTCTTTTTTGATCGTCTTACGTCATCTTGCTTTATAAACAATCTGTTTTACAGTTTGTGGACAGGGAACAAAAGGCTTATTAATATCATGGATTCTCAGTATTTCCACTTCATTTCTTTTTTGTTGCTGTTGTTGTTATTGCAAGATGTTATTATTGTTAATATGAAAACATCAAATTTATGAGAGTCGAATATGTAAAAAAAAAAGGAAAGAAAAAAGATAAAAGCAAGTTGAGGATACTTTTTCATGTACGATCGCGCATGCGTGATAAGATCAAATTGTCTTCTCTGCTGAAAGTCTCTCGGCGTCATGCTTGCCTGGTTATTGATTTGCACAGTCAGGCCGGTGTGTTTATTCCAATTACATCAATTCAGTTTTCTTTAATCACCAGCGAATAAATATGAAAACAGGCTCGCCTGATAGTCAAAATAATTTTTCAACCGTAAGCCGCAAGAGAATTCAGTTCAATGCGGATTTTTTTTTTTTTTTTTACTTTCAAAACACGAAAACTACGTCCCAGAAAGAATAAACAGTTTACACTCAAAACTAGGAATATTTTCTCACGGGGCATATTCAACCTAAATAGTGAGGTTATTCAGAGAAAAACAGAAGTCCTACCAGGATTTATTATTGGCGGCCATAGTTTTAACAACATACGATATGCAGGTGACACAGTGTTGATAGAAGACACAGAAAGGAAACTACAAAAACCCCACAGAATGTAGTGGAAGGAGAACGAGAAAAAAGGACTAAACTGCAAAAAGACAGAATATATTAGAAGGATGATCCCAACATGCAATTGAAAATTTAGAGATACAAAAATCAAAAAGGTACAACAAATTAAATATCTGGGAAGTGTTTTAAGAGAGGCCGGAAAGTGTGACAAAGAAATCCGAAGGTAAATTGGGATAGCGAAAGACACCTTTCAAAATCTAAGTAAGTCTGGACAAAGTACTGCGAGACAGGAGGATTTCTTTGGTGATAAAGAAAAGAGTACTGAGCTGCTTACATGACATCTGTCCTCCTACACGGCATCGATGTTGGACGGCCTCCTCAAAGATGAAAAAGAGACTCGAGACAGCGGAGATCTGGTTCTACAGAAGGATGCTGAGGATATCATGGAGTAAGCCTATGAGGTTTTGGAAAGGATGCAAACAAGGAGGAATCTTATACTTAACATAAGGTAGAGGCAGATGAAATTTCTGGGGCATGTAATGAGAAAGGAGGACCTGGAGAATCTGATACTCACAGGTCGAATAGAAGAAAAAAGAGACAAGGGAAAGCCACGCATTACATACCTGGCAGGCTTAAGCAAGTAGATGGCAGAACGTTGCCTAGGGGAGTTGGTAGACGCATGAAACATATTTTGAGCTACAAGGGATAGGTGAAGTGGAGAGCCATGGTCGCCTACGTCCTGAAAGGACACGGCACATGATAAGAAGAAAGAAAATATCATTAGAAACAAATAATACTGAACTTTTACATAATATCTATTTTCATACTTAATGTGAGAAAACAATCCTAATAAATATTTATTTGATCAATTTTCATATCTTTCTTTTTCTTACTAAATGTCACCCAAACAACATTATCATCCTTCAACCTCATTGGTTGGAAATCCATTGACAATCCCTTTTCACACTGTTCGGTCCTGTATCGCTGTCCCCAGATCGTCAATGTCCAACCCTGAGTCCCGGGCTATAGTCTCTGGGAAAGTCAATTTTCGCAAGAAGACACTTCCAGAAGGATGACATCAGAGTAAAGATGAGACGATTTCCCTGTCCGCTCGATGGCAGTGGCCGGCAAACTGTAATGATTTTTTTGTTTGAGCTTAAAAGAGATTGGTCTCAGTGCTCCGTAAATTATGTTAAGCTTTGCATGGGATCTCAAACTGATGTTCTGGATTTTTCTAAGTAGATTTTTATATGTTCCATCCACGCATATAACCCCTACCATGGTTTCTGCTATCATCTCTAACCTTGATACCCACAAAGCATCAGGACCCGATTGCATCTTTAATAATAGTCATTAAGAAGTGTGCTCCCGAACTAGTTCTCTCTAAACTGTATGGTTATCATCATCCTTTGAACTCTCTATGGTTGGAATTCTATTGACAATCCCTTTCCACACTATTCGGTCCTGTATTGCTGTTCCCAGATCGTCAATCTCCAACCCTGAGTTGGTGTCTGGGAAAGTCAATTTTTGCGGGAAGACATCGGAGTAAAGATGAGACGATTTTCCTGTTCGCTCGTTGAGAGTGCGCGCCATGATAGTTCTTTCGGTAGCTGATACAAAATGTGGGACGCCAACCCTACATCTGGATTTTTTTTTTGTTGTCAAGACACCATCTCTTGAAAGTTTGCTACCCAAGGCTAAAGACTTCTTTCAAGCCATGAAGTGAATTATCCCACACCAGATACCAACCTGGAATTTGAATTTCCGCGGACTGTCTTAGGGACGCCAGCTCCGGAATTGTCCTCAGGGTTTACTGCCGAAACATTTCCCATGAATCGCAAGCCAGAAAAGGTTTAAAATCAGAGTTTTCAATACAAGGCTGGAGAGCCATACAGAATAGAGTTTTACTGTTAAAATGGGAGCGATGAATGAGGTGTGTGATAGAAATGAAAGGGTGAGCGGTAGAAAGTTCAATTTATGAAGTAAGGAGGATGGATAACGAATAACACTTGAAGATGTTAAGATTGCAGTGTTCAAGGATGCATACTTGAAGATGTCAAGATTGCAGTGTTCAAGGATGCATACTTGAAGATGTCAAGATTGCAGTGTTCAAGGATGCATACTTGAAGATGTCAAGATTGCAGTGTTCAAGGATGCATACTTGAAGATGTTAAGATCGCAGTGTTCAAGTATGCATACTTGAAGATGTTAAGATCGCAGTGTTCAAGGATGCATACTTGAAGATGTTAAGATTGCAGTGTTCAAGGATGCATACTTTAAGATGTCAAGATTGCAGTGTTCAAGGATGCATACTTTAAGATGTTAAGATTGCAGCGTTCAAGTATGCATCTTGAAGATGTCAATAGTGTTCAAGGATGCATACTTTAAGATGTCAAGATTGCAGTGTTCAAGGATGCATACTTTAAGATGTTAAGATTGCAGCGTTCAAGTATGCATACTTGAAGATGTCAAGATTGCAGTGTTCAAGGATGCATAGTTGAAGATGTCAAGATTGCAGTGTTCAAGGATGCATAGTTGAAGATGTCAAGATTGCAGTGTTCAAGGATGCATACTTGAAGATGTCAAGATTGCAGTATTCAAGGATGCATAGTTGAAGATGTCAAGATTGCAGTGTTCAAGGATGCATACTTTAAGATGTCAAGATTGCAGTGTTCAAGGATGCAGAAAGATGAAAGATGTCAAGATTGCAGTGTTCAAGGATGCATACTTGAAGATGTTAAAGATTGCAGTGTTCAAGGATGCATAGTTGAAAGATGTCAAGATTGCAGTGTTAAGATGTCAAGAAGGATGCATAGTTGAAGATGTCAAGATTGCAGTGTTCATGAGGATGCAAAGATGTCAAGATGTCAAGATTAAAGTTGAAGTGTTCATACTTGAAGATGGATGCATAGTTGTTGAAGATGTCAAGATTGCAGTGTTCAAGGATAGTTGTTCAAGGATGGCAAGATTGCAGTGTTCAAGGATGCATAGTTGAAGATGTCAAGATTGCAGTGTTCAGGATGCATACTTTTAAGATGTCAAGATTGCAGTGTTCAAGGATGCATAGTTGAAGATGTCAAGATTGCAAGGATGTGTTAAGATGTCAAGGATGCATAGTTGAAGATGTCAAGATTGCAGTGTTCAAGGATGCATAGTTGAAGATGTCAAGATTGCAGTGTTCAAGGATGCATACTTGAAATGTCAAGATTGCATGTCAATGCATATAAGATGTCAAGTGTTCAAGGATGCATCAAGATAGTGTTCAAGGATGCATACTTTAAGATGTTAAGATAAAAAACTTGAAGAATTGCAGTGATTGAAGATGTTAAGATTGGCAGTGTTCAAGGATGCAGTGTTTGAAGATGTCAAGATTGCAGTGTTCAAGGATGCATACTTGAAGATGTTAAGATTGCAGTGTTCAAGGATGCATAGTTGAAGATGTCAAGATTGCAGTGTTCAAGGATGCATACTTTAAGATGTCAAGATTGCAGTGTTCAAGGATGCATAGGAAGATTGCAGTGTCAAGATTGAAAGATGTTCAAGGATGCATACTTTAAGATGTCAAGATTGCAGTGTTGATGCATAGTTGAAGATGTCAAGATTGCAGTGTTCAAGGATGCATAGTTGAAGATGTCAAGATTGCAGTGTTCAAGGATGCATAGTTGAAGATGTCACTTGAAGATGCAAGATTGTGTTCAAGGATGCATAGTTGAAGATGTCAGTGTCTGGCGATGCATACTTTTGCAGTGTTCAAGGATGCATACTTGAAGATGTCAAGATTGCAGTGTTCAAGGATGCATACTTGAAGATGATTCAAAGGATTGCAGTGAAGATTCAAGATTGCAGGATGCATACTTTAAGATGTTAAGATTGCAGTGTTCAAGGATGCATACTTGAAGATGTCAAGATTGCAGTGTTCAAGGATGCATACTTTAAGATGTTAAGATTGCAGTAAAAAAAGGATGCATACTTGAAGATGTCAAGATTGCAGTGTTCAAGGATGCATAGTTGAAGATGTCAAGATTGCAGTGTTCAAGGATGCATACTTTAAGATGTTAAGATTGCAGCGTTCAAGTATGCATACTTGAAGATGTCAAGATTGCAGTGTTCAAGGATGCATACTTGAAGATGTCAAGATTGCAGTGTTCAAGGATGCATAGTTGAAGATGTCAAGATTGCAGTGTTCAAGGATGCATACTTTAAGATGTTAAGATTGCAGTGTTCAAAGATGCAGTTGAAGATGTCAAGATTGCAGTGTTCAAGGATGCATACTTGAAGATGTCAAGATTGCAGTGTTCAAGGATGCATAGTTGAAGATGTCAAGATTGCAGTGTTCAAGGATGCATACTTTAAGATGTCAAGATTGCAGTGTTCAAGGATGCATACTTGAAGATGTCAAGATTGCAGTGTTCAAGGATGCATACTTTAAGATGTTAAGATTGCAGTGTTCAAGGATGCATAGTTGAAGATGTCAAGATTGCAGTGTTCAAGGATGCATACTTTAAGATGTCAAGATTGCAGTGTTCAAGGATGCATAGTTGAAGATGTCAAGATTGCAGTGTTCAAGGATGCATACTTTAAGATGTCAAGATTGCAGTGTTCAAGGATGCATAGTTGAAGATGTCAAGATTGCAGTGTTCAAGGATGCATAGTTGAAGATGTCAAGATTGCAGTGTTCAAGGATGCATAGTTGAAGATGTCAAGATTGCAGTGTTCAAGGATGCATACTTGAAGATGTCAAGATTGCAAAACAAAAGGATGCATACTTGAAGATGTCAAGATTGCAGTGTTCAAGGATGCATACTTGAAGATGTCAAGATTGCAGTGTTCAAGGATGCATACTTGAAGATGTTAAGATTGCAGTGTTCAAGGATGCATGATGTCAAGATTGCAGTGTTCAAAGATGTCAAAGATTGCAGTGTTCAGGATGCATACTTGAAGATGTCAAGATTGCAGTGTTCAAGGATGCATAGAAAGGAAGAAGATTAAGATTGCAGTGTTCAGGATGCATAGTTGAAGATGTCAAGATTGCAGTGTTCAAGGATGCATACTTGAAGATGTCAAGATTGCAGTGTTCAAGGATGCATACTTGAAGATGTCAAGATTGCAGTGTTCAAGGATGCATACTTGAAGATGTCAAGATTGCAGTGTTCAAGGATGCATAGTTGAAGATGTCAAAGATTGCAGTGTTCAAGGATGCATACTTTAAGATGTTAAGATTGCAGTGTTCTACTTGAAAGGATGCATACATTGAAGATGTCAAATTGCAGTGTTCAAGGATGCATGCTTGAAGATGTCAAGATTGCAGTGTTCAAGGATGCATGAGTGTTGAAGATGTCAAGATTGCAGTGTTCAAGGATGCATAGCATTTGAAGATGTTAAGATTGCAGTGTTCAGGATGCATACTGAAGATGAATTGAGTGTTGTGCATAGTTGAAGATGATTGCAGTGTTCAAGGATGCATACTTTAAGATGTTAAGATTGCAGCGTTCAAATGCATACTTGAAGATGTCAAGATTGCAGTGTTCAAGGATGCATACTTGAAGATGTCAAGATTGCAGTGTTCAGGATGCATACTTTAAGATGTCAAAGATTGTCAAGTGTTCAAGGATGCATACTTTAAGATGTCAAGATTGCAGTGTTCAAGGATGCATATTGAAGATGTCAAGATTGCAGTGTTCAAGGATGCATAGTTGAAGATGTCAAGATTGCAGTGTTCAAGGATGCATACTTTAAGATGTTAGTTGAAGATTGCAGTGTTCAAGGATGCATACTTGAAGATGTCAAGATTGCAGTGTTCAAGGATGCATAGTTGAAGATGTCAAGATTGCAGTGTTCAAGGATGCATACTTTAAGATGTGAAGATTTGCAGTGCAGTGTTCAAGGATGCATACCAGAAGATGTTAAGATTGCAGTGTTCAAGGATGCATACTTGAAGATGTCAAGATTGCAGTGTTCAGGATGCATACTTTAAGATGTCAAGATTGCAGTGTTCAAGGATGCATACTTGAAGATGTCAAGATTGCAGCGTTCAAGGATGCATAGTTGAAGATGTCAAGATTGCAGTTGTTCAAGGATGCATACTTGAAGATGTCAAGATTGCAGTGTTCAGGATGCATAAGATGTCAAATGCATAGTCAAGATTGCAGTGTTCAAGGATGCATACTTTAAGATGTCAAGATTGCAGTGTTCAAGGATGCATAGTTTGAAGATGTCAAGATTGCAGTGTTCATGATTACAGTGTTCAAGGATGCATAGTTGAAGATGTCAAGATTGCAGTGTTCAAGGATGCATGAAGACTTGAAGATGTCAAGATTGCAGTGTTCAAGGATGCATAGTTGAAGATGTCAAGATTGCAGTGTTCAAGGATGCATACTTTGTTAAAGATGTTCAAGATTGCAGTGTTCAAGGATGCATACTTTGAAGATGTCAAGATTGCAGTGTTCAAGGAGTCAAAATGCATACTTGAAGATGTGTTCAAAGATTGCAGTGTTCAAGGATGCATACTTGAAGATGTCAAGATTGCAGTGTTCAAGGATGCATACTTGAAATGATGTCAAGATTGCGTTCAGTGTTCAAGGATGCATAGTTGAAGATGTCAAGATTGCAGTGTTCATAGGATGCATATTTTAAGATGTCAAGATTGCAGTGTTAGGATGCATACTTTAAGATGTTAAGATTGCAGTGTTCAAGGATGCATACTTGAAGATGTCAAGATTGCAGTGTTCAAGGATGCATAGTTGAAGATGTCAAGATTGCAGTGTTCAAGGATGCATACTTTAAGATGTTAAGATTGCAAGCGTTCAAGGATGCATAGTTTGAAGATGTCAAGATTGCAGTGTTCAAGGATGCATACTTGAAGATGTCAAGATTGCAGTGTTCAAGGATGCATAGTTGAAGATGTCAAGATTGCAGTGTTCAAGGATGCATACTTGAAGATGTCAAGATTGCAGTGTTCAAGGATGCATACTTTAAGATGTTAAGATTGCAGTGTTCAAGGATGCATACTTGAAGATGTCAAGATTGCAGTGTTCAAGGATGCATAGTTGAAGATGTCAAGATTGCAGTGTTCAAGGATGCATACTTGAAGATGTCAAGATTGCAGTGTTCAAGGATACTTTAAGATGTTAAGATTGCAGCGTTCAGGATGCATACTTGAAGATGTCAAGATTGCAAGGATGCATAGTTGAAGATGTCAAGATTGATGTCAAGATGTCAAGATTGCAGTGTTGCAAAAAGGATGCATTAGTTGAAGATGTCAAGATTGCAGTGTTCAAGGATGCATAGTTGAAGATGTCAAGATTGATTGCAGTGTTCAGGATGCATACTTGAAGATGTCAAGTGTTCATTGCAGTGTTCAAGGATGCATACTTTAAGATGTTAAGATTGCAGTGTTCAGGATGCATACTTGAAGATGTCAAGATTGATGTCAAGTGTTCAGGATGCATACTTTAAGATGTTAAGATTGCAGCGTTCAAGGATGCAAACTTGAAGATGATTGCAATGATGCATACTTGAAGATGTCAAGATTGCAGTGTTCAGGATGCATACTTGAAGATGTTAAGATTGCAGTGTTCAAGGATGCATACTTGAAGATGTCAAGATTGCAGTGTTTCATACTTGAAGATGTCAAGATGCATACTTTAAGATTCGTCAAGATTGCAGTGTTCAAGGATGCATACTTGAAGATGTAAGATTGCAGTGTTCAAGGATGCATACTTTAAGAAATAAGAGTGTTCAAGCATTTGAAGAGTGTTCAGGATGCATACTTGAAGATGTCAAGATTGCAGTGTTCAGGATGCATACTTTAAGATGTCAAGATTGCAGTGTGTTCTTGAAGATGTCAAGGATGCAAGGATGCATACTTGAAGATGTCAAGATTGCAGTGTGTTCAAGGATGCAAGACAGGTTCAAGATAACTTGAAAGATTGAGTGTTCAGGATGCATACTTGAAGATGTCAAGATTGCAGTGTTCAAGGATGCATACTTTAAGATGTTAAGATTGCAGTGTTCAAGGATGCATGCTTGAAGATGTCAAGATTGCAGTGTTCAAGGATGCATACTTGAAGATGTCAAGATTGCGGTGTTCAAGGATGCATACTTGAAGATGTCAAGATTGCAGTGTTCAAGGATGCATACTTTGAAGATGTCAAGATTGCAGTGTTCAAGGATGCATACTTGAAGATGTCAAGATTGCAGTGTTCAAGGATGCATACTTGAAGATGTCAAGATTGCAGTGTTCAAGTTCAAGATACTTTGAAGATGATTAAGATTGCAGTGTTCAAGGATGCATACTTGAAGATGTACTTGATGATGTCAAGATTGCAGTGTTCAAGGATGCATAGTTGAAGATGTCAAGATTGCAGTGTTCAGGATGCATAGTTTTAAGATGTCAAGATTGCAGTGTTCTACTTGAAGAGGATGCATAGTGTTCAGGATGCAACTTTAAGATGTTAAGAAGAGTGTTCAAGGATGCATACTTGAAGATGTGAGTGTTCAAGGGATGCATACTTGAAGATGTCAAGATTGCAGTGTTCAAGGATGCATACTTGAAGATGTCAAGATTGCAGTGTTCAAGGATGCATACTTTAAGATGTTAAGATTGCAGCGTTCAAGTATGCATACTTGAAGATGTCAAGATTGCAGTGTTCAAGGATGCATACTTTAAGATGTCAAGATTGCAGTGTTCAAGGATGCATACTTGAAGATGTCAAGATTGCAGTGTTCAAGGATGCATAGTTGAAGATGTCAAGATTGCAGTGTTCAAGGATGCATACTTTAAGATGTTAAGATTGCAGCGTTCAAGTATGCATGAAGATGTGATTGATGTTCAAGATGCATACTTTAAGATGTTCAGGATGCATACTTGAAGATGTCAAGATTGCAGTGTTCAACTTGAAGATCAAGCATAGTTGAAGATGTCAAGATTGCAGTGTTCAAGGATGCATAGTTGAAGATGTCAAGATTGCAGTGTTCAAGGATGCATACTTTAAGATGTTAAGATTGCAGCGTTCAAGTATGCATACTTGAAGATGTCAAGATTGCAGTGTTCAAGGATGCATACTTTAAGATGTTAAGATTGAAGTGTTAAAAGGATGCATACTTGAAGATGTCAAGATTGCAGTGTTCAAGGATGCATAGTTGAAGATGTCAAGATTGCAGTGTTCAAGGATGCATACTTGAAGATGTCAAGATTGCAGTGTTCAAGGATGCATACTTGAAGATATCAAGATTGCAGTGTTCAAGGATGCATACTTGAAGATGTCAAGATTGCAGTGTTCAAGGATGCATACTTGAAGATGTTAAGATTGCAGTGTTCAAGGATGCATCCGTACTAAATTCTGTTCCACAAAGTGGCAAGTCTTCAGAAAAAGCTGACACTCGCCTTGCATTTCGAATATGGTAGATATAAGGCTGATTCAAGTCCATAGAAGTAGTATGACATGTCCCAACTGTAAAGATCTAAACTAGTGGAACTAAAGAATGGAGCGCTCATCTAAACATTTGGTATGGAATTAGCAATAGAGTATAGAGACTTGCAATGCTGCGCCTGTAGGAAAGAGAGATTGCAGAGGAGAAGGTAAGTACCCCCACCCCCTGCAATACGTAAAAACGCCACATACTCTCTTTCAGTGCAACAGAAAAATGAATACCACTGATGAGTAATAACCAAGCCTGGAATGGAAATAATAGACCCTGTTGATTGAATAAAGTGTTCAGTTAAAAATTCCGAGGTTATCAAGTACGAGAAAAGACACCAGACGAAAGCCGGAGGGTACCACGGCCGAAACGTTGTGAGTATAACAAGCAAAATGTGCTTGGTCCAAATAGGCTTATATTCCTATTATAATACTATATGTTCCTCCCTTGATTTGTCCGTTACGTCCCAACGTCACCTCAGATAAAGAATGGACCCTTCCGTTTTGATTGCTAGGAAAGACAAGTAAATGAATATGTATCAGATACGCTGTCTGGTTTTAGTGTGAGAGAAGAAAGTATCTATAATATAAAAAAAAGAAAGAAAAAGGTAGAAAGAAAATGAAAAACAAAGAAACGCTTATTTTTGATTGCTATATGAGCTTGAGAAGGCACGGTGGAGTAGAGGATAGCGGCTCGAATGGAGGAATCGGAGAGCTGAGTTCGAATTCCAGTCAAATCCATTACATTCACTTACGTATTAATACCCTTGGGAATGGTATGAATCCTTCTTCTCCATCTATGGGGAAATAGCAGCACAGACCGGCCTTGGATGGCAACTAATCTACAGCAGAAAGAAATGGCAACCTACTCCGGGTAAAATTCTTCTTCGTCAGTTATGTATCGGAAGATACATGATCGCTTAAGCGTGTACCACGCGTGTCACTAAACTGAATGATATAATTTTTGGAAAGTTTTTTAAACAAAAAAATGGCGTAATATTTAATTAATGAAATGATCATAAAATAAAATCCATATTAAATCAAAATTTTACGTTATACACCGCGTCATTGCCTCAGATAAACAACAGACCTTTCCGTTTATAATGCGAGAAAAGGCAAAAGAAAAATATCTTAGAAATGTTGCCTGTTTTTAGCGAGAAAAGGAAAGCATACATAACAACAAGAAAAGAAAAAAAGAAACACTTATTTTGATAGATATATAAGTGTTGGAAAATATTTAACCAAAATAATTGCCAACATTTCATAAAATAAGAACAGAATAAAATCTATATTAAATTAAATTAAAAATTGACAATTAGACATACAGATAAACCGTCCATTTTTATTGCGAGGAAAAACGGAAGAAAATTTGAAAACACGATTAAGAGGCATCACTGTTTCGAGAATGAAAGGGGGACAACTCATATCGAGTTATACTTATAAAACCCAGGTTGTTTGTGTGTATATGTGTGTGTGTGTGTTCGTTTATATATTGAATCGGATTTCCTACATTTTTCAATCGATTTCAACAAAACTTCACTTTTTTTTTTTGGCAGGTAGTGTTTTTTATTGTCTTGCACACTTTTTTCTTTATTTTTACATTCAGAATGCTTTGAAAATTACATTTACAAGACAATTGTTTACAATAAAATTCTATTCAGTCGGTAGACTCATAACGATTGAAAACAATGTTTTTGTTTGAGTTTGGGTTTGACCAATTCATAAAAAAAAAAAAAAAACTAATTAAGACATGCGTGTCCGTCAACCTTAAACAATAATCTTTGTCAATTTTATTTTTCAGTCTTTATGATGGCCGATACTTGATCTATCTCTTACTGTTACATCCCCGGGCAACGCCGGGCTCTACTGCTAGTTTGAGTTAAAGTCAGAGGTTTCGTGACGTGAGGTTTTTGAAGTTCCGCAGAATTTGTGAGTTGAAGAACTCAATTTTAGGCCTGAATTGGAATTTCGGCCCAAATCAGTATTTTGGCCCAAACTTTCGGCCCAAATCGGTCTTTCGGCCTAAATTAGACGTATAGCCCGAATCAGTGTTAAAGTGAGGTTTTGAAGTTGCATGGAATGAATTGAGTAATTCAAAGTCGGAGGTCCAGTTAATAACTAGCTTAAAATTCCAGACGGAGTGCGGCTTTTAAGCTAGTCAATGAATAAAGAAAGAAAAAATTTGTAAAAATTCAAAACGTAGAAAACCGTGAAATTTTCACAAGTATTGTGATTAATACAAATCTCACATCGAAAAAAATCACGAAGCATGTATAAACACAATAAAGATTAACAACTCACAAAATGGAACCTGTGAAACGAGTTCGAGTTACGGCTTAATCAGCTGACTTCACTTAACACTAAGGCCTTTTATAACAGCGTCAATACAGTGGGTTAAATAATAGGGTATACTGAGGTCTTTATCATTGACTGTCAGCCGGTAGAGAAGGATAATTTTAATTCAAAGACGCCGAGAAGACAACGAGAAATCACTCCGCTATCTTTCCCAAAATGCCATGGCCACTTAATTATTGTAACTTAGGAAAGGTTACTGAATGAAAAATAAACAAAACGGGGGTTGGAAATGAAATGATAATATTTATAAGATCAACAAAATACAATACTCGCCAGCGGCGTGAAATAGGTAAACCACTTCTAGTGGTGGACTACTTAAAAAGCATATTACACCCCCTTAGAACAGTGTCAAACGTATTTATGAGGATTGGGAAAATACTCATTAGTGTTCATTGGTAAGGTATATGACATGAATGATGGTTCAAATAAGTGACCTGTATTTAAACTGAATATATTTTCTAATAAACGTAGTATTTTAAATAGGCAAGCAATTTAGATTTGAAATTTGATCATCTTGTCACCAACGAATTGATATGTTCCAAACTAGTGTAATGAATTGTTATAACCTAGGTAAGGGTTACTGAATGAGGAATAACCAAAATGGGGTTTGGAAATGAAATGGTAATCTTTATAACATCAACAAAATACAATACTCGCCAGCACCGTAAAGTAGGTAAACCACTGTTAGTGGTGGATTACTTAGACAGCATAATACCCCCACTTACAATAGTGTCAAACGTATTTATGATGATTGGGATATACCCATTAGTGTTCATAGGTAAAGTATATAACTGTTGAAGCTTGGATAAGCATGGAATAATAATAATAATACAACACAAAATGTACGTAAACAAAATGTATTGAAACAAGGAAAAGGTACACAATATTTACAGTTAGTTTTGGTATATTCTTGGGAAGACTGTTCCTGTAGAATGGGTTGACTTAATCGCAGTCGGGCAGAGTCTCTCGATTGGATCTCTTCTTACTTCTTCCCTCGTCTTCCCGGTACCAACCATATTTATATGGTCGGTACTCCACTATGTAAATTAGGTGGATCGTACCACAACAATAACAATAATATATATGCAAAGAAAAATGATCCATGTATATTGTTATAACCTAGAAAGGGTTTCTGAATGAGGTATAACCAAAACGGAGGTTGGAAATGAAATGGTAATCTTTATATCGACAAAATAAAATACACGCCAACAGCGTGATGTAGGTAAACCACTGCTACTAGTGGACTACTTAGACAGCATATTACCCCCCCCACACACACGCACACATACACACTTACAATAGTGTCTAACGTAATTATGAAGATTAGGACATAGGTACGTTATGTAACATTAGTGAAGAAAGGTAGGCTGTGGAGATCTATTCGAAAAAGATGTTAGAATAATCCAGAAATGGTGGGAAACCGCCTGTATATGTATAGAAAATAAATTGAGTCGCTATACAAAAATAGAAAAGAAGACAAGAATACGTCTTCTCACCGGATTTATTCAACTTCTACAGCGACGCTATCCTAAGGGAACCGGAGACCCTACCAAAATTTATTAGCGGTGGGCGTAATCATAACAATATGAGATACTCTGATAATACAGTGTTAATGGCTGACCCGGAAAGGAAAATACAGGAACGTCTAGACAAGATGACTGAAGAAAGCAAGAAGAAAGGACTAACCATCAACTGCAAGAAGATAGTAAGTAAGAGAAAAACTCAAGACGCGTGTTCTGAATTAGATATAAACATCAAACAGGTGAATAAGGTCAAATATCTGGGAAGCCTTTTAACACAGGATGGAAAATGGGACACTGAGATCCGAACACACACTGGGCGTGTGGAGAGCCATGATCGCCTATGTCCTGAAGGGACGCAGCATATTCATTCGATGTAGACGGTCCACTCAAATCAGTAGAAAACGTTAGGCCAAAGAAGGCGCAGACGAAGCGAGTAAGCAACAAGGAAGTCTTAGTGAAAATGGCGAGAGAAAGAACACTTCTACTCAGAATCAGGAAAAGACAGCTGAAATTCCTTGGATACATAACGAGGAAGGAAGGCTTGGAAAACTTAATCTTCACGGGGCATACTGAGAGTAAGAGAGATAAGGGAAGGCAGCGAGCCTCTTACCTGACGAGCTTGCGTGCATAATTGGCGGAACGAGGTGCGGAGGCCTCAGCAAAGGGAGACAATCTGTTAAGAGCCATACGAGATATAAAGCTGTAAAAGCCATGACCGCCTGAAGGGACGCAGCACATTGAAGAAGAAGAAGAAGAAGAAGAAGAAGAAGAAGAAGAAGAAGAAGAAGAAGGCGGTGGAGAGCCATGGCCGCTTACGTTCTGACAGGACACGGAATTTTACTTGCGGTTAATTTACTTATTATTTGATCAAGGCAGACTGAAAGATCAGTGGAAAATCCCGACATGCGACAGCATTTCGGCGACATCTCTCAGGTGATGTCAAAAATTGTATCCGGCCATTATATACGTCTTTCATCTGACACAGCCATCCCACTTGTTCGGACTTGTGAAGATCGATTTACTTCGACAGTGCATATTAGAAACAATCGATCGTTTCTCTAGAGGATCCTCGCCACCGCCATGAAACCCTATCTCCGAGACAGGACACTTATAAACAAAGATGAAAAGCACGAAAAATCCTCGTTAATTGCAAAAGTCAATTTGCAGCAAATATCAACAAATGTTTTCTTTCTTTCTTTTTTTTCTATTTTTTCTTTCTTTTTTTTTTTTTTTTTTGAAGTAGAATTTATAAATTCATAGCTGAAAAGGTAAACCCGGCAATTTCGAAATTGGTCATTCAAAGAAAAAAAAAAAAAAAAAAAGAAAACGGTTCTATTTGGTTTTTCTTCTTATACAGTAGAAGCGCAAATTTGCATTTTGGTTCAAGGAATAATTTCACCATTTTTCTTTGATGAATTACTCTTTTCTAAGTATTTTATTTTCAAAACTCTAAAAGTGAACTTAATGCCGATAATATCAAACTCAAAGAATAAAGGCATGTTTGGTTCAAATGACACATGTCTGCTAGTGAATGATTGAAGAATATATATATATATATATATATATATATATATATATATATATATATATATTTGGTTGGATTGATGTGAGTTTGCGACCCTGGGTTTCACGCTTTTGCGATCGTCAGACAAACTGATTAATTTTTTAAATTTTTGGGGGGTTTATGTAGATTGCGTGTATTGGTGTTATTATGGAAGTGGGGGGAATCGTCGTCGTGATGTCACTCATGCTAACGCAAACATAGATGCATATCCGTACACCCGTTGAGGTAAGCAGACACATATACACACTCACTCGTCCGACGGGGCTCATACAGATATAAACATATGTGGACAGTATGAGATTTGACATATGTATGTATATGGGTGGTGTTGTCTCTATACATACGCATTTGTATGTTGAAATTCAAAGATGGGAAGTGTATCGAAAATTTCTCGTGAATGTATACATGTCAGCAATCAACCGTTAGTCTCAACTTAGTCAAAACACAGGGATACCTATTACGACAGATTTTTTCTTTGATTTTTGACAAATTTTTGACTTAATTTATTGATTACAGCAACTCTTGTTCAGTGACTGAGATAGATTAATGTCTTCTGGTCATAAATTATTCAGACTAGTATCCTCATCTTTGTTGTTTTCAGCTCTCCAGCCTTCCTTGCGTTTTCTAAAGTTCTCAAATGAAGTATTGTCATTATTTCATGAATAATTAAGAAAATCCTAATGGATGAAACGCGTCACATGAAAACTCTTACACTTTGTCATATATATATGACAAAATGGAAATATATATAAGTGATAGAAATTATTAGGCGGATTTGAGATAATTATAATTAACTAATTCATCGAGTCTGAAAGAAACCTCAACAGAATGCAGAAAGCACTGGACGGTCGTTTCGCCCTATATTTTAAATTCATCCGCAGTACGCATCCACTACCGAGAATTGAAACCCGAATAGTTACGATATCAGGCAAATGTCATACCAACTGTACCAACGAAGAGATAACGAATTATACTTGATATAGCGTCGCTTGATCATATATTCCGTGGTGGAACTCAACGATTATCCCCAAGCCGCTCCATCCAGATCATTAGAAGCCGGTTCAAGCAAGGATATACAAGTGATAGAAATTATATGGGGCACAGTCCTATGGTGAAAGGAAACTTGGATGTGTTCCACCACGGAATATGTGACCGAGCGGCGCTATATCGAGTCTAATTTGTTACCTCTTCGTCACCGAGGCCCGTTGGTACAGTTGGTATGACGTTTGCCTGATAACGTAACTTTCTGAGTTTCATTTCTCGGTAGTGTATGTACACTGCTGATATGTCCCAAATATAGAACGAAACGGCCGTCCAGTGCTTTCTGCATTCTGTTGTGGTTTCTTCTAGACTCCATGAATTAATTATGATATATATATATACTGTTATGGTGAAACACACCTATTCTATAGTTAATAGACTCTCCCACCTAATATGAGTAGGAGTAGTAAGAGAAACGAGGGTCAGTCGATGTCGGACGACCGGCTGAACGGTTGAACTCTCTGCCTTCGGGCGAGGAGGAATCCGAACGAGGCTATGCCAAAGGGCAGAGTCTAGTTCGGGGAGGTAAACCGATCCTGAACCCGTTTATACGGTTTCAATGGGTATATTTTTGGCCGAGCACACGGGCTCGGAGATCCCACGTTAAACCGGCCTTGTGCCACATGATACCCTCGAGGGGGGTGACTAAATACTAGTCGATGTCGACAGTTAGTCGAATACGAAAGTAGTCAGCGACCACAACAAGATTACTCTGCGTAATACCTATTATATCAAGTTCCTAACGTTTTGTACGTCGAACCTATTTTAGGACCGATTTAGTACAAATACAAGCCTCCACTGCGAAATAACTCCACAATATATACAAAGCGAGAGACGTTCGAAGAGAAAAGATTTCTTCTTTGTTTACTGTTTCTTAAAAATACCTTTCCAAAATTTATTAAATATTTCAAATTTGAATTATCGTTAATCTCCTTTGATTTGTTATAACCTCCGACAAGCTTCTCGATTGGCTTAAGTTGCCTTCCTTAACTCTCTTGGTGTAATTTTCTCCTTCTTTGGGTTCATTTAATCTCACTTCCGATTTTATTTACTCCCCAAATAACATTGTGAAGAACACTTTTATCCAGATGACATTCTCCAGACGAAACTGAAAGAAAATGTATAAGCACTTTAAATATATAATAACCTTAGACATTTAACTTTCACAACAAAAATGAATGTTTCTATCACTTCAATTGATCTATTACATATTCATTCATCCGAAACATTAGAGAAATCCTCGCCGAAAAGATATACCCAACATCATGGCGTCTCTTTTCTCAGCCGCTATATTAATATTATGTAAATTCCTAAAACCAGTGTCAACACTCCTGCTTCCTTTCTGCAGTGTTATAAATGGCCACTTCATCGTTTTTTTTTTTTATCGGGTGAGTTTCAAATCCTTCATATCACAGCTTTGTATCGCTAGGCAGCAAACTTCCTACGGAGAATAAAAAGCTTTGGCTTCGAGACTGACAAGCAGTCGTTCATCAAACACTCAAACCAACACACTCTTTCTAGCGAGCTGGATTGCCTTGTTTTTCTGTTGTTTCTTTTGTTTTTGTTTTTGTATTTTTACAGTACTTCATGTGTATTACTTTTGCTTTCAAGTATTTACTTTACAAAGCTGACACTTGTATGAAGAGCGCTGAGATAACGCGGTCGGTGGCCGCCATTACGGGCGGGCCGTCAAGTCTCTTCTTCTCAATTGATAGCAGCTGAAAATCACGAGCCACATTTATAATGTTTTGTTTTCATTTTATAATTGTATACTTTCTGCAACCGCGTTTATTTACATTTCAGATTTATTGGTGGTGGGGGTGTTAGGAATACAAAATGGTGTCAAATCAGTTCTTTCAGTGAGCGATTTTTCTGACTTTAGATATGGCTGATCAGAAATATGATTGTTTCAAAATAATTTTTCCGTACCAATGCCTATGTAAGATTTTGTTAAAAAAAGTTGCCAGAGCAAAGCTATTAACCATTAGTGACACTGATAAACTTACGAAACGATCAACAAATCTGTAAATGATGCCGATAATATCAAACTCAAAGAATAAAGGCATGTTTGGTTCAAATGAGACATGTCTGCTAGTGAATGATTGAAGAATATATATATATATATATATATATATATATGTGTGTGTGTGTGTGTGTGTGTGTGTGTGTGTGTGTGTGTGTGTGTGTATTTGGTTGGATTGATGTGAGTTTGCGACCCTGGGTTTCACGCTTTTGCGATCATCAGACAAACTGAGTAATATTTTTTTTTAATTTTTGGGTTTATGTAGATTGCGTGTATTGGTGTTATTATGGAAGTGGGGGAGAATCGTCTTCGTGATGTCATACATGCTAACGCAAACATCGATGCATGTTCGTACACGCGTTGAGGTAAGCAGACACATATACACACTCGCTCGTCCGCCGGGGCTGATACAGATATAAACATATGTGGACAGTATGGGATTTGACATATGTATGTATATGTGTGCTGTTGTCTTTATACATACGCGTTTGTATGTTGAAATTCAAAGATCGGAAGTGTAGCGAAAATTTCTCGTGAATGTATACATGTCAGCAATCAGAGCATTTTTCTATTTTTTCGCTGAATAATATTTCCTCGCATGCACGTATATACGTGTGGTGGGGCCTGTGTAAAATTATGATAGATAAAAATTGCTTTTATTTTTAATTTTTAAAAAAGTTTATTTGCTATTATTTTAAAGCTGGTTGTTTGCATGTTTTTGATAACTGTGTATATATAACTGGTAGAAATTTCGGTTTGTAATCTTTATTGGTTAATTTTATGATGGTATTAAAATATGCTGGGGGAGGGGGTAGTTTACGTTAATGACGGGTTTATATGATAATAGTAGATGTGATGTAATAGTAATGTTGTAAGGGGATTGGTAACAATGATGATATATTTTCACACACACACACACACACACATATATATTTATTAAAGACATTTTTTTATGTTTAACGTTGTTATTTTATAGATACAAGTATTTAAGCAAATGCTCTGTTTATGATAAACAGTATTAAATAACATTTACCGGCCTGAATGTCCGAGAAATTTTCATAGAAAATATTCGTTCTTTGACAGGATTCGAACCTGAATCCTATACGGAACCGTCATATACGCTGACGTGCCTTACCTCTAGGCTACAAAGAAGCGTTCGGTAGACAAGGTCGAATTTACTGTTTATAAATTTCAATCTTCCTAGAGAATGGTGAATACGTTTAAAACAAGGAGAGGGATCATCATTTCAACTTAGAGTTAAATACATTCTTACAGTTCAAAGTAGAGTCCAATAGTGTTATACAAACCTCGGAAAATTCCAGTAAGATATCTTTAACCATTTCTAAGATACAGCGATTCAGAGCTTAATCTAACAATTGGACAATTTTGCTGTTACATGATTTGGACAATTTTGCTGTTACACCCGTACATATATATATATATATATATATATAATTTCAACATTTCGCATCAACAAAAAAGTACACACTTGAATATTGAATATCCGGATTAGGTAAGAAGACTTTTTTTAAGGAGCTTTGCCTTGGAACAATAGTTAGCTAGTCTAATATATGATTACTCATCAAATGCCCCACACTTGTAGTTTTAAGCCATTTTAAGCTTCGGCAATATCAAGAAAGTAGCTTGAGATTTTGGATGGATAATCTTGGATTAGTTTTCACGTAACCACAATTTAAACGTCATCAACTTTTGCTGTAAATTTTAACTTATTATCGAACTTCTTTTTTTTTTTTTTTTTTTTTTTTTGCAACGATATTCATTAAAGTTTAAAATGGAAGTTCCTCACTTACGAAGCCGCTTCATCATATTTCTATTACATGATATATTATTCTTGTATTTTGTATGTGAACGCGCGGGTTGTGTAACCGGTGGCATTAAAGAATAGTCCTGGGTATGACGATAAACTACATCCGGCAGCAAGGCCACTGATCGGGAAAATTGTAGGTTTTGAGAAGCATGGAACGACCTCTTGAATGCTGTTGTTCACAGGTTCACCCTGACCCAGGATGGTAGCTCCCTTTAGGGTCCCAGCTGGGGTTAAATAGTGAATCCCAAAACGGAAACAAAACACGATGGAATTATAATTTTTTCTATTGTAAAAATACCAAGAATACATATTTATAGCAAAATTAACAATACATTTTATAGTAAAATGACCCGCAATACATTTTATAGTAAAATTACTAAGAATACATTTTAAAGCAAAATGACTGGCAATGCATTTTATAGTCGAATTATCAAGAATACATCTTAAAGCAAAATGACCCGCAATACATTTAATATATTTTATGGTAGAATTACCAAGAATACATTTTAAAGCAAAATGACCAACAATACATTTTATCTGTTGTTGAAGGCATACAATTGTATTCAAAATATTTCAATTAAACTTCGACATTAAATGACACATAAGGAGTTGATATGCCATTAAATAAAAAAAATCAATCAATCGTTATAGAAAATAAAATCAGTGAGCCGAGTTCAAATTCCGTTCTCGACTGTTACATCCAATTTCTCAGTAATGTTCTTAGCATGAATACGTCTCTTCTATCCACACAAGTATGGATTAAATAAGCTGGTGTCTTTAGCCATGGATAGCAAACAATATAAGAGAGAGCTAATAGTGAAAGGCAAAAGATATCCACTCCACTATATTTTCTGAGGATTCATGGCAATTCACATATAATAAAAAAATGGAAACTGTGGAGGATCATAATCGCTTACGTCCCGAATGAAAATGGTATTAACAAGAATTTCTACTATTCGTGATACAGATACTCCCGTCTCTTCTCCCCCTCCTATGGTTATGAGTTAAATAGCAGGAAAAACTAATCTGTCTAATCTTCGGTAGCAATCAGTCTAACAGAGATAATCGAATTCGGAACCATGTACAAGGAAAACTCTGAATTCCAAACTTAATGCCAAGTTTGGTTTTGTACACCCAACATAACTGCCCTCAATATTAGCTTGTAACGTTTCATTTCTGGAATTGATTATCCATTTTCTGTTAATGTAACGTTAAAAACAATTTTTAACGTTATATTAACAGAAAATGGATAATCAATTCCAGAAATATTCTTAGAGTGTGCGTGCATCATATAAATTAATGATTCTCAATTTTTAAAAATCTGCAAAGAAGTTTTATGCGTTCTTTCATTGTTCCTTTGTATTTTTTTCGTAATGTGTTATATAGAAATAAAGTGTCCCTGCTGAGTTTGAACGTAGACCGCCAGTGAGCAAACGCAGGGGATCCCATTATTGAATTAAGTAGACCACATGACCATAGAGGAAACGCATATATGTAGGAAGTAGCTGACGACTAACGACCGTTATTTCTGTTCTATCCTCTATTATTATTCGGATCACCATTTCTATCCTATCCTCTATTACTATATGGATCGCTATTCCCTACTCTGTTCCCTATACTATTTCTCTATTCCGATCACTATTCGAACGAGTATTATCGAGCAAGTATAAGTTTAATTAAAATATAAATTCCAGATAATAAAACAATAATTTATCATTGATATAAAAATAAAAATGAAATTGTCTTGTTCTGTCGTGATTTTAAGGGGTCCAAAAATAGGTTTTGAATGTGAAGAGACATTATTATTATAAATAAATAAAAATTTAAAAATTTAAAATACTAATAATAATGAATGTTATAAATAAAATAAAATAAAGCAACAACATTAAAACTTTGTACAGTGTAACCCGGATATAAGAGAGTTGTCGGGACCGGAGAAGAAGTCTCTTATATCCGGGTTTCTCTTATATCCGGGTCTCTTATATCTGGGTTACACTGTATAAAGTAAATTGTAAAAAAATAATAAAAATTCTCCCAGCATGCAACAAGAAACTGTTCCTGCCAGAAAATGGATATCACACCAAAAGACTCAGTAAGAATGGTGATTGCAAAAGAAAATAAAAATTGCGCGCAAAATTAATGTATGGAGATCGGTTGCGTATACGAAGAAAGATTATGCCGAATAATTAAGGTATCTTATCACACGACATATTTTGCGATATCAAATGAATTCTAAATATCCAGAAGGAAGATATATTCAATTCACAATATTTCTAAAAGACGCCATTATTCCTTTATCTCAGCTGATAACTTTAACGTTTCTTGATAATGTCTAATTATGATAAAAAAAAAGTACTTAAAGCCTTATGTTTGAATAAATTCTCGCTGGTAAAGTCTAGATTGCATGTAGATTTGGAACAGAAGCATTTTAGAATACAAAAGAAATGGACGGATAATAATTTAGATGGATAAAGAAATAGAACGATTCCTAACATCACTATTTTCAGTGTTTAAAATCTGGATTTTGAATGCTGATTTTCAAGTCCCTCCCCACAATGAACATTGGGGCAATACAGTCTTCTTCATAATTGCCCACTTCAATAGATCCTAAAAATTTTAGAAATTATGTTTCTTGAGAAAATGTACAGAATAATATATATATATATATATATATATATATATATATATATATGATACTAACATAAGGAAAATCTAGACATCCCTTGTTCAATTTAAGTAGAATATTCTGTAACCATAGAAACGTGATTTTAGCTGTGTCTTTAAAATCCGGTAATTTTTAAAAGTTACTCCAAAATTCGCTTGAAGATGAAATGGAACTAATGCTTTTTAATTTAATTGCAAAATTAAATTCGGGGTTTTTAGCTTCTATTTTTGAAACATGGTTGGAACTGTGTAGCGAAAAAAAAACATATTTTAAATCAATTAATTTATAATATTAATGCTCTGTAAATTTACATTGAGCACTATTTTGTAAAAATAAAAATATCTATAAGAACACGGGATTTTATTTCTTACTGTTCTTCTTTTTATATATATATATATATATATATATATATATATATATATATATATATATATATATTTGCTTCTATATAAATAAACCGCAGTGTACGAATGTCTGTCCTTCCGTTTTTCGACCTAGGCGAATCATAAACAACCTGAAATTACATTTAGTAAATTCTGTATCTACACGCTATTAAAAAATTAAATAAATAACTTATTTAAAGTTAAATTAAAATATCGAACAGAGTGGAAGGTTTAAGAAACAATTCTTTATTAAAGGTTTAACTTTAATTTGTCTTTTCGTCGCAATTGCAATTGATATCATCTGATTAAAACTTAAGAGGAGCACGTTTACGTTGCTCATATGGTTTCCTTTTTTAGGACGCGTACTGTGACGTATTCGAAATATCACATACTTCGAGTTCCCTAAAGTCTTTTATGAGTGACTTTATGTGAAGTGATCATAAAGAATGGTGATTGCAAAAGAAAATAAAAATTGCGCGCAAAATAAATGTAAACAAAATATGGAGATCGGTTGCGTATACGAAGAAAGATTATGCCGAATTAAGGTATCGAAGATAAATAAAATAATTCTATTATTACTAAATGCTTATAAATTTTGCGTACATAGGACGCTGAAGATAAAAGACCGAAGGCCCAAAACCCTCCGCAGAATCTAGCTTAAAAACCGCCCGAAAGGCTTCTTCTAGGCTAGTTAAAAATATAAATGAACCAAAAATGGTAACGCTTAAAATAATTAAGATATAAATTCCTGAAAATAAAATGGCAATTCATCATTTATCTACTAGGTGGGTGAAAAGTAAATAAGAATTAAAAATTGGTAATAAAATCCATATTCCTGTTACAAATTTATTGAAACAAATGATACATGTTCTTTATTACATGGGAAAATGAAAGTAAATTTTCATATTTCAACATAAGCACAGGTGTTGTCAACCAGTTTCCTCAAACGTTCAGCGATGGAATGTACAAACTTCTGAAAGACGTCGTCTGGGATATACCTCTTGAATCCGAGTCTCTAAGTCCTCCAGGGTGCGAGGTTTTGTCTTGTACCCCGCCTCTTTTGTGTAACCCCAGAGGTAAAAATCACATGGAGTGAGATTTGGATGCCGTGAAGGTCATTCACGAGGCCCGCATCGTCCCATCCAATATCTTGGTCTAACCATGCTCGCACAGTAAAAGCAAAATGGGGTGATGCACCATCTTTCATGAATATCAGGTCACCAATGTTATCCCAGCCAGACAACGTGAGGCAAATGTAATTTTCGAGCATCTGAAGATAGCGGTCCGTATTCATATTGCCACGCAGAAGATATGGGCCGACGACTTTTGTTGCCACACTTCCGCGCCATACGGTCAATTTTGGTCGAGCTTGCATCCTCTCAACCGTCATGTTCGGATCGTTATCACACGACACCCAGTAATGGCAGTTGTGTCGATTGATGAAACCGCCAACATGGAATACAGCCTTGTCACTCCAGAGGATATTTTGAAACAATTCAGGCCAATCTTCATGCCAAACTACCATTAACTCTTTATATTCTATTCTGTGACCAGAGTCTTCAGATTTTAGCCCCTGCATCTAAATAAAACATCAGACAAAGTGTTGTCTGTTTAATAAATGTTTTTGTCATGACTTCAGTGATACTAAAAATTCTATAAGCAATTTCTAACGCCTAGTTACTGTCCACCTACCCTATATATAATACTAAAAACCTAATGTGTGTGTTCCCATAATGCATCTTAAACTATCTATAATACCCCAACTAATTTAGGAGTATAAAGTACCTTGAACGCCTGCCGAGTGCAGTGCCAAATTTCATTAAAATGAGACAAGGGCTCTTGTAATTGGGCCGTTTTTTTTGTTTGTACGGCATTTTTAATAGGAAATTCACTATTTGCTTTCAATCCACTTATATAAAGAAACATTTGCATATTATATTCCAAACTATTATGTGCGTGAAAAATAATAAACATTCATATTATATTATAACATTATTAAATAAATTTAAATATACATAGCACAATATATATTTATACAGTTCATTTCCTTACATTAGAACTTTTTTATAAAATACTTGAAAGGTGAAAGGTGAAAGTCTGTGTGTCACATGACTTGATCGTAAATAAATAGATGCACGCTGATTTGCTGCCGTTACTTCTTTTGAGATAAATGCAAGAAAGAAACAAGTATGTATAATAAAAATATATATTTATTATTTGGAAAAATGACTACACCTGTTTTAAGCTATTATTCTAAATATTCACGTAATGTGTTAACTATGACAGCCCAGTGGAACAATAAACCTTCTTTTACCGTCTTTACTATTAATTAATCATTTTGTATTCAAGGTACATTTCTCTTTTAATATAAAGAAGTAAAACATATACCTATTGACATCGTAAAATAATTTATTTTCTTACTTTAAATCTGGATATATGTGTATATAGTAGTGTGGAATGTCAACATGTTGATTATCTCATTATTTTCTCTTCAAATTATATCTAATATCCATTTGAATTGTTGCTGCTATTGAAAGCCCTCAAGTGATGCGGTTTCTGTTATCTGCTAAAGTTCTTTGTGATTCTGTAGCGCCAGTCCATCAGGCCCAAATAAGGATGGTCCTCTTGTTCGCTTGAAGCAGTTTTTAATCATTGATTTGAGAAAGTAGTTGATTACAGCTGATAATTTAGATATTTCTGAACAAGTCTGCATGACTCCCATCTAGGTCTGCTTCGACGAGACTAAAAAAGAACATGACGCGAGTTTTTCGTTTAAGGTTTTAGTTTTGTAGCAATTGGCGGTCTTGGGCGAAACTATCCCAAGCACAGCCTATTCTATATTCAACTTTCTTATCTCCTGTACTGAATTTGTTCTAACTAATCCACACGCCACTGTTGTATCAGACGTATAATCAATTTAACGAGAGACGCCCTGTCTTTGTGTATCGACTTCTCCTTACCTCTCTCTCTCTCTCTCTCTCTCTCTCTCTCTCTCTCTCTCTTTTTTTTTTGGGTTTACTACCTATCTGGACTGAGTTTTGTTTTGACAAAAAAAAAAAAATAAACGATCAGGAAAGGAATTTGGGGTCACTTGAGAACAAACAGAATGACTCCCTAAAAAATAGTAGTACGGGAATTTTGAGATTCCTTGACAACAAACAGAATGACCTCTTAAAAAAGGGAGTAAGAATCGGTCAACTACGCCCACGTGACGTACATCACCAAGTAGGATTTTGGTGTTGTAATTTAAGTTTCCCGATGACCACTGCCGAGGGCAGTTCATGAGAAAAATAGATATTCATCATGCGATCGTAAGGGATGAGAAATACACCGACAAGCCTATTCCATTATCTGTTGTGTAGGGAATCAAGAAATCTCGTCCCGGAAATCTTGGGTCGATTTGGCTGTTTAATGGGCAAAGGAAAAAGGAATATTGTACCTAAAATAAATACGAAGAAAATATCTTACTTTAATCTCGGAGTTAATCCAAGTAACCAAGGTGAAGCGGAACATAAATATTATTTCCAAATTCTATATTTCACATTGAGGAAGGAAAAACAACCAACCAGGTATTTGAAGTGTTTAGTATTTGCTAATTACACACCATAATTTTCTTTTATGATGGATTCAATGTAGATGTTATTGTACTTTCTTTCTATTTATAGATCATAGTTTATATTGAAAAGGTTTATCTTGAGTCCTATTTCTTGGGACACTTCGTAGAGGAGGTTGATTTTTTTGTTCAAAATCATTCTTATCCTAATTATATATACCTATGTCATCATCATAGCTCCCTCTCAACATCAGTACGCTGGGCTCGGGAGGGAAAGCAGGAACGCTGTTTTGTATCAGTAGATTCGTTTGGGATGTGGTGTGGAATACTTAAATGATTAGTGTCCATCTCTTCATATCTGTGCTTGTATATGTGCAGTACATAGTCTAGGAAGAGATTAAATAGACTGGATCTTCTATTCCCTCCTTATCGTACGTCTGGCGATGTTTGTAATGTTTCGGTATTTGGGTCCTCGCCAGGCAAGTACGACTTTGCGGACAGAGTTCTATTTGGTACGGTTTTTTGGGTATATACCACACATAACTAGTGAGCGAGTCAAGAGGACTTATTTCCCTTTATGGTCGACCAATAGAAGGTTGACCAATCAGAAGCCGCACAACACTGTATTCGTCGTGTATAAAGGCGGCCATCTTGTTTCCTCTACCGGAAGGACCAAAGGCGACCAGGAGGGGGGCATGATGAACTACACTCTGCTGTGATATCCACTGAGAACCTAAAGTACGCTTTCCTACTGTCTCCGAAATATTCACTGCTAACCTCTGGATTCTATACTCGAGGACGACCGTCATGAAAATGTCTAACACTATTAACAGAGCTAGACATTTAGTGGAATCATTTTTTTTTATTTTTTTTTTATTATTATTATTATTATTATTTTACAGTAAGGTTCACCGTGTACAAATCCCTGGAGAAGGGGGAAATCGAGATAGAGTGTTACGCTAGCAGGCTGTTTCTACGAATCGGAAGCAAAGATAACGGTTAACCCTAGACATGAACAGGTTAAGATTCTACTAATCGCGGAAACATACTCTTGGGAATCGCTTCCAATGAGATTGGAGAAGAAGCTGTTCGAGTAGAACTTACTTCTTTCTCACCGGTGGAATACGAAGGGAATGTAGTTGGTTTGCTACTGTGTAACTGACATGGCGGGTCCTCTAACCGTGAAGGGTAGACATGGCGGAACAAAAGAATGTCGTTCGTCCGAACACTTTCCGCGAAATTAGCGATAGACCAGCATGAGGTTTACTACATCCCGCCTGTGAGAGAAGGATTGGAAGGTGGAAAATAATTCATCACCCACAAGGAATCGGAGACGCTTTTTGGAATCTATCGAGTGCGGTCTGGGCATCTCCCGGGCAAATATGACAACAGTGCTTCATTTTCGGCATGGATCTGGATCTTGCAAAGATAGAGACTCAGGAAGGAATGAGAAGTAGTCTTTATTGATGTGATCGTACGGTGCTTTAAAGTTAACATCGCAGGTATACAACAATGATTTGATAGGGAGGCGCCCATCTCCTCACCGCGTAGCATGAAACTTTGAGTACGGGGTTATATAGTACCTGGGGCAAGGACGGATCCTTGATCTGACTGCACTTACAAGAAAATCCATCCCCAACAATAACAAAATTATTTCTGTACACATCAATTAAGAAAATATCGTATTGTTAATCCTCTTTTTATTCTGCTGCTGCTGCTACGGCCCTTGTTTGGAGAGGGGGGGAGAACCAAGAAGATTCGGTTTGAGTGTCTTAATCTCTTGCTTGACAAACTAACAAGAGATTCTTAGAAATTACTTTTTCATCTCAATAAAATAGAAGCCTTAAACAATATAAAATATGAAACGCAAGTCGCTAAGCTCGGTTTATTTACAATAGACTTGATGATTAAAAAAAGGGCTTAAGTTGCATTAAAAACAAAATAATCATTGTTTTCATGCATTATGTTGTCCTTTTGAACAAGAGACACATATAGACACCTCTCTCTCTCTCTCTCTCTATATATATATATATATATATATATATATATACACACACACACACACAAATATATATACAGATGTGTGTGTAAAAAGCTTAGTCAGAAAGGAAGGACATTTAATGTATGACAGTTGATAATGAATCGTCGGTCTTGAATATATATATATACATTTTAAGAAATTCATCGAGTCGGAAAGAAACCTCGACAGAATGCAGAAAGCATTGGACGGCCATTTCGTCCTATATTTGGGACTCATCGGTAGTGCACATCCACTACCGAGAATTGAAACCCGAACAGCTAGGTTGTCAAGCAAACATCATACCAACTGTTCCACCGAGCCTCGGTGACGAAGAGATTGCAAATCAGACAGACTCAATATAGCGCCGCTCGCTCACATTTGGAACTCTTACTGAGTTCTCTATATATATATATATATATATATATATATATATATATATATATATATATATATATATATATATATATATATATATATATATATATATATATATATATATATATATATATATATATATATATATGTGTGTGTGTGTGTGTGTGTCCTCCCTTTAAAGAGTCTAGGTTGTACTCTTCCGCCTACTATAAGATTAGTAGGAGAGAAGGCCTTGGGGAACAGTCGAATAGATTGATCGCTGGGTCAACCGACACACACTCACCACTCGTGTAATATTCTTCTGTTGCATTCAAAGTTTAATATATGATATATCTGTAACACTTGTTTTGTTATTTCTTTAACAATTTACTTGGTCGCAAACAATATATATATATCCATTATATATATATATATATATATATATATATATATATATATATATATATATATATATATATATACACACAAGCACATGCACATACACACACACACACATATATATATATATATATATATATAGGAAAAAGCTTATAATTGTTCAAATGAGAGAAAAATGTATATTTCAAAAAAGAGACAAATCGCAAACGTTTTTGGTTATAATGTGGATTTGTTATAGTGTATATATTATATTTTATTCTTCATATTTTGCTACACGTGTTTCCGGTCTATAACTTTCCTCAGGCAAATTAAAGGAATCCATTAAAGCAAATCCACATTATTACTAAAAACGTTTGCGGTTTCTCTCCTTTTTTAATATATATATATATATATATATATACAGTATAACCTGGATATAAGAGACCCGGATATAAGAGAGACTCGGATATAAGAGAAACCCGGATATAAGAGAGATTTTCTCAGGTCACAAATAAGTGCCTGTGTTAATGTATATAAAATAGACCAAACCAGGATATAAGAGAAACCCGGATATAAGAGACTTCTTCTCCGGTCCCGACAACTCCCTTATATCCGGGTTACACTGTATATATATATATATATATATATATATATATAATATTTTATCACTTTAAACTTTATTCTTAGCGGACATCCATATGTGAGTAGAAGTTCCGTTTATCTATTAAATAATATATATATATATATATATATATACATATATGTTTAACATTCTTTTTTTTTTATTATAGATACAAGTATTTAAGTAAATGCTCTGTTTATAATAAACAGTATTAAATAACATTTACCGGCCTGAATGTCCGAGAAATTTTCATAGAAAATATTCGTCCTTTGACAGGATTCGAACCTGCATCCTATACGGAACCGTCATATACGCTGACGTGCCTTGACCGACTCGGCCACAAAGGTCGAATTTACTGCTTATAAACTTCAGTCTTCCATGAATCTCGTACATTCATAACTGCTCTGGCGTATCAAATGTAAACAAATGACGTCATATATTAAGAAATATATTTACCATCCTGAATATGCGAGAAATTTTCTGAAAGAAAAATATGCCTTCTCCAGCAGCATTCGAACTTGCGACTTCATTTGCAGGAGAAACCCGCCTTAGATCTGACGTGTTTTAGACCGGCTCGGCTCCGGAAGACGTCGACGATCAAGCAAGGCCGACTAGTGCCTTATGAACGCGATTTGCTCTTTTTTTATATCCGAACCGTAACAAAGCAATCTCTAAAGAAATAATGGGTATTTATTTATTAATCCGACAAATTTTATCACTTTAAACCTTATTTCTAGAGGATACCCATATTTGAGTAGACGCCTTGCTTATTTATTAACCATTCTATTCATTTATTTTCGTCTACCGGCCTGAATATTCGGGAAAACTTATTAGAGAAAAATATCCGTTCTCCGCCAGGATTCGAACTGGCATCCTCATTTGCACACACACATATATATATATATATATATATATATATATATATATATATATATATATATATATATATATATATATATATATATATATATATATAATTGTGTGTGTGAGACTTATTGTTTAAAATTTGCAATATTTAAGGGGAAGAGTTCTCAAGATCGGAGAGCGATTTCCTGTTTCTGATCTTCTTCTTCTTCTTCTTCTTCTTCTTCTTCTTCTATGTGCCGTGTCCCTTCAGGACGTTGGCTATCATGGCTCTCCACAATTTCATATTCTGTGTAGCTCTTATAAATATATATATGTGTATGTGTTTGCGTGTGTGCATGTGCATATGTGTGTGTGTGTGCGTGCGTGTGTGTGGGTGTGAGATTTATTGTTTAAAATTTGCAATATTTTAATGGGAAGAGTTCTCAAGATCGGAGAGCGTTTTCCTATTTCTGATCTTCTTCTTCTTCTTCCTCCTCTTCTTCTATGTGCCGTTTCCCTTCAGGACGTTCGCGATCATGGCTCTCCACAGTTTCCTATTCTTTGTAGCTCTTGATAAATGTTGTCATTCTGTTATCTCTCCTAAACCTTTCTCCGATATCCATTTATCGATGTTTGCTCGGTAGGTTATGAATTTCTTTTTCGCTGTCCCTATTTCCTTTCTCGATACTGCTTTTTTTTAGCCCCCCCCCCCCGGTGTTTCTGTAGTTTTCGTTTACTCTCTTGATCATACGCGTATTCCTTTTTCTGTTTCTCAGGGAATTATCTTGTGTTTGACAAAAAAAAAAAAAAAATCAATTTCACACTGAAAATCCAAGTGCAGTATTATTAAAGCAAACCATGCAAACTGACGTACAAAGTCTTTGACTCGGATGCAATAACACGCTGCTGTACGCCACTTGATTTCGAATCCACTCAAAGAATTTTAAGCCGGCATTTGATTCAGTAAAAATCAAACCAGAACCCCATTCTGATTATAAACTTGCAAAATTGAATGATCGTTCATCGTAGCTTGAAATGAATTGGTCACCCATCGCTGGGCACGTCACACATTCCGTCGACGAACTCTCCATTGATCCAGAATGAATTTCATCTTCCTTATTTGAGTTACATAGACTTTTCAACTTGACGATAAGCTGCCTCTGTGCACACCGCGCCTTTGCCCAACTAACTGTGTTATATTAATTACTAGTTGATGTGTGTTTTCTCTTCGGTATCGATTATGAATACATATATATTTATTTAACATCATCTTCACTGAAACACCTTCACACCAAAATGACATACGAAGGTATCTTTCATGTAAGTACACACACACACACACACACACACACACACACACACACACACACACACACACACACACATATACACTCACACCAACACATACACACACAGACAGACACATACACACACACATATATATATATATATATATATATATATATATGAACCGTCACAAAAAAGTATTGTACACAGGGTTTTTTTTCATTAAATTTCAGAGACACGAAGAGACATTAATCTAACAAGGAAGAATCCAGTCTTTCAGTTGAATAATCAGTGTAATGGCCGTAAAATTGACTATTCATTATCTATCTATCTATCTATCTATCTATCTATCTATCTATCTATCTATCTACTACTCTATCTGTCTGTCGGTTTCTATCTATCTACCTATCTATCTTCTGTTCATATCTATCTATCTATCGATCGATCGATCTATCTGGTTCTGTTCATATATATCTAGCCATGTATCTGTCTATCTATCTATCTAGATACATAGATAGATGTGAATTGTTGATATATATATATATATATATATATATATATATATATATATATATATATATATATATATATATATATATATATCGTTCTATGTTTTTACTTTAATCATATATATATATATATATATATATTTATATGTTTGTCAATTTGCATCTATCTATCTATCTACTAATCTATCTGTCTGTCTGTTTCTATCTATCTACCTATCTATCTTGTTCTGTTCATATCTATCTAACTATCTATCTATCTATCTATCGATCGATCTATCTGGTTCTGTTCATATATATCTAGCCATGTATCTGTTCATTCATCTATCTAGATACATAGATAGATGTGAATTGACCGATATATATATATATATATATATATATATATATATATATATATATATATATGTATATATATATATCGTTCTATCTTGCTCTAATCATATATATATATATATATATATATATATATATATATATATTTATATGTCGGTCAATTCGCATCTATCTATCTATCTATCTAGCTATCTATCTGTTTGTCTGTCGCCTTCTGTTCATATATCTATATATTTATCCCAGTCGACTCATACCTACTATATATCTATATATTTCGTTCTTTTCATGTCTATATATCCATGTCCGCCGGTTCATATCTATCTATCTATCTATCTATCTATCTATCTATCTATCTATCTATCTATCTATCTCGTTCTGTTCATACCTATCTATCTCTATCTATCTAGTTAGTTCGTTCTGTTCCTATCTATCTATATATCTTACACTCCCGTACATATAGAGATAATCCCCTTACTGTACATAAGCTAATCTTACTGAAACTTATTTGATTGATTCAACAGGATTTTCCGCACAACATTTTATTTCAATTAATTCCTAGCACCATTATTCAGATGCCAAAACATTTTCCTGGCTTTCTATGGCGTTACGCAAACATCTATCTTCGCTTATAAAAGATCGTTTCAGTTTGGATTCGATGCTTTTTCGATAAATCTTGAAATTGTTGGCCCTGCTGACCTGACAAACGGTGTTGTATTAATCAAAACAAAATTAAGAGCTGGAATTTGTGAACCAGTTCACGTACCTCGGGTCTACGATCAGCAGAGACCTCACCCTGGTCACAGAAATAGACAAGAGGATTGGGAAAGCAGTAACCATATTCGCTCGCCTCACAACGCGAGTGTGAAAGAACACCAAGCTCTCTGTCAAGACAAAGATGGCGGTCTACAATTCCTGTGTCATAAGCATACTTCATTACGGGAGCGAGACATTGACGACATATGCCCAGCAGGAGAAGAGACTGAACACTTTTCACTTGAAGTGTATCCGCCGTATCCTGGGCATATCGTGGAAGGACAAAGTGCCCAATACCGGCCTAACAACCATGTTCACTCTGCTCAGACAGCGCAGGCTCTGATGTCTGGGCCATGTTCGTCGTACGAGGGATGGCCGAATTGCCAAAGACGTCATCTACGGAGAACTTGCAAATCGCAAGGGAGACACCTACAGATTTAAGAGGGACATGAAGGCCCTTGAGATCAACAGGGACCAATGGGAGAACCTTTCTGCTGACCGTTCAGGGTGAAGAAGCACCCTGACTAAACAACTATTATCAGGAGAGGGGAAACTGAACAAAGCAGTACAGAAAAAAACGCTGCAACAGAGACAACTCACAGACAATTCACAGGCGTGACAGAGACTGCTACTCGCGCATCAGCCTGTTCGTCGACGTTCCAAACAAGCAGATGCATGGGATCAAATCTATGGCCATTGATGACCGGCGGTGGCCTTTACAGTAACCGGATCTATTTTGACTTTAGTAAAAAGGGGATCTCTGTCTACTTTTTTTTTTTTACTTTAATTTAAGCAAACTTATGTCTACCTTTTTAACTTTAGTGTAACTTGGCCTATGTCTAACTTTTTGAGTTTAGTGTAAGTGAACCTATTTCTACCGTTTTAGTTTAGTGTAAACTGGACTTATGTCTACTTTTTTGAGTTTTGTGTAAACTGGACCTATGTCTACTTTTTTAACTTTAATGTAAAAGGACCTCTTGTACCTTTTTGAGTTTAGTGCAGGGATCGGCAACTCATTCGACCCCGCGGGCCGGATCGTGTTATAATGACGGGTCGCAGGCCGGACGAAGGCCATTAATGAAAAATTACATATGCAGACCCCTGTCAACCTAAATATTTAAAACCATAATGAAAATAAACATTGAGAAATCAGAAAACCAAAAGAAAATTAAAAAAACACCTAACAAAAATTACTTTTCCTCAAGGAACGTCAAAATACTTCAAAGTTAAAAAAACAACCAAAGTGAAATGGATGAAATTATGACGTATAGGTTTGAAACTGTTATTGAAAATTGTTCCACAAACGAACCACACACACACACACATCAAACAAAAACGAAGCACATATACCCATACATACGAGTACAAATAGTTGTAAACATATACACGTACGTACACATGCGGTATCATCCACACATTCATGAGGCATGTATGTATAATGCGCGTATGTTTAACTGTCTTTAGATTTCTGCTACCTCACATTTCAGTCCCTCCCTGGCCTCTTTCACTTTATCGTTCCTTTCGCTTCTGTTATCTTTTAATGTAGCCAAGGGTCATAACAAATATGTATCCATTATTTGACATTAAAAGTAGGCAACGCAACTTGGTAAAAAAAGTCTCATTGAAAAATAACTGGCAGATAGCCTAATTCGAAAACCTCGTCTCTCATGTTAAAAATAGAGTCATTGGTAATCAGGCTCGCGGGCCGGTCAAAATGCCTTCGTAGGTTGCCGACCCTTGGTTTAGTGTAACCGGACCTATGTTTAACTTTTTCAGTTTAGTATAACTGGACCTATGTCTACTTTTTTGAGTTTAGTGTAGAACTATGTCTACCGTTTTAACTTTAATGAAAAAGGACCTATGTCTACCTTTTTAACTTTCGTATAATCGGATCCATATTTCCCATTTTGATTTTAGTGTAACCAGACCTATGTCTACCTATTTTACTTTAGTGTAAACTGCACTTCTGTCTACGTTTTTGACTTTAGTGCAAACTGGATCTATGTCTACATTTTTTACACTAGATCATATCGGGAAATTAGACCGAAAATACGACATGAACAATGTGTTTTTCTTCAAGACACTGGAACAAGAGATTTAAGAATTTTATGTTCAGAATGCTATCTGAACGAGCAATACCAATGCAGAAAGAATTTTGGCAAATTCACATATAATAATGAAATATGTGGAGAGCCATGATTGCCAACCGCTTGAAGAGACATGGTATTTACAGAATAGACATGGTATTTACTGAAAAAAATGAATTGTGATGAGTTGGTTCCCTCAGAAATATCAAAATATCTTTCCCTTTGCTTTCTACACGTTTATTTTTTAATTAAGAATTGTTATTTATTTTTCTATACTGGTTGTTACCCAAAGCTGGAGAACTCAGCCTACCCTGATATTCATTTAACCTAATAATTGTATGAGAGAAGAGACTGATTGATGCTTTTCTCAAGGGCATTAGTACAAAAGTGAACACAACAGACTAACCCTGAATTTGAATTCGGTTCGAAGATTTCACTTTCAGCGCTGATAACCATAGTACAACCCACCACATCTCATACTTAAATTAATTTATCGCACATTTGCTTTTAAACTACTACTCAATTGCACGGGACGCACAATGATGGCATAATATTTTTATAAAATTCTATATTCTTATATCTATTCTATTATTCAAATTCGGTATATATCCTATTATTCTATATTTAATATCTATTCCGTTATTCTGTATTCAGGATATATCCTATTATTCTATATTTAATATCTATTCCGTTATTCTGTATTCAGGATATATCCTATTATTCTATATTTAATATCTATTCCGTTATTCTGTATTCAGGATATATCCTATTATTCTATATTTAATATCTATTCCGTTATTCTGTATTCGGATATATCCTATTATTCTATATTTAATATCTATTCCGTTATTCTATATCAGGATATATCCTATTATTCTATATTTAATATCTATTCCGTTATTCTGTATTCAGGATATATCCTATTATTCTATATTTAATATCTATTCCGTTATTCTGTATTCAGGATATATCCTATTATTCTATATTTAATATCTATTCCATTATTCTGTATTCAGGATATATCCTATTATTCTATATTTAATATCTATTCCGTTATTCTGTATTCAGGATATATCCTATTATTCTATATTTAATATCTATTCCGTTATTCTGTATTCAGGATATATCCTATTATTCTATATTTAATATCTATTCCGTTATTCTGTATTCAGGATATATCCTTATTCGGATTATATTCTATTTTCTATATTCCGTATCTGATCTATTATTATATATTTATGATATATTCTATGATTCTATATTCGGCATCTATTCTATTGTTCTATATATTCAGTATCTATTCCTTTATTCTATATTCAGTATGCATTCTATTATACTG
This sequence comes from Acanthosepion pharaonis, assembly GCA_903632075.3. Taxonomy (NCBI): domain Eukaryota; kingdom Metazoa; phylum Mollusca; class Cephalopoda; order Sepiida; family Sepiidae; genus Acanthosepion; species Acanthosepion pharaonis. The sequence goes on from CAHIKZ030001213.1 coordinate 631,627, forward strand.
TATTTAGAATCTATTCTATTCTATATTTAGTATGTATTCTATTATTCTTTATTCGGTATCTATTCAATTATTCTGTATTTAGTGTTTATTTTGTTCTTCTATATTCAGGATGTATTCTAATATTCTATATTCGGTATTTATTCTACTTTTCTGCATTCAGAATCTATTCAATTATGCTATATTCAATATCTATTCTATTATTCTATATTCAGTATATATTCTATTATTCTATATTCAATATCTATTCTATTATTCTGTATTTAATATGTATTCTACTATTCTACAGTGGGCTCCACAAAAAACAAAAAAAACAAAAAGACAACAAAAACAGAATATTTGTTACAATTTATTTAATTGTTTGAATTTTTGTCACAGTCATTTGAAACAAAAGTAAAGGGTAGTCATTTTTAAGTACAGCTGAAACATCGTTAGCCTGACATTTAGTTATCGACCTAAACAACACTGGGAAAAATTTCTTGGCATTTTTTCAGTTTTTTTTTGTCGTCATATAGCACATCTAAAATTTCCTGATTTTTTGTGGGACACCCTCTATATTCGGTATTTATTTTCCTTCTTTCTATTCTAAGAGTGACTGAGATCCTATCTCAGCTTCTTTCCTCGGTAAGTAGAAGGAATAGTTGCTTGAGGCTAAATGTAATGCGCATGCGTTTTTACAGCTGATTCTCCGGTACTATTTTTGTTTCCATTTTTTTAGTCGTCCATATTTGTTTTGCCTTTGATTGAACTTTGAGGAGCGAGGAGCAATAAGCGATATTCCTCTAGTTTAAAGCCTTCTCCTAAAAAGCAGAACCACATGACTTCTTATACTCTGACTACGATATGTTGAGATGCGCACTTTAGTTCCAACAGTTCAGGCATTTATAGCTAAGTCACGCCATGCCACTTCCACGGAGTTGAGATGCCCTCGTTTCCAAGTATTTAAGATGAAAGTTCCACCCAGCCAGCATTTTTCCCATGAATTACTACTTTGTGAGAAATAGTCTCAGGTGGATGCTTCTCTGAACACTACTATCTTAGGCTCTCCAAGTCAAGGATCAATTATCTATCCTCCTTATCCTCATAAATTTACTTTCCAGCCAACCTCTGTTTAATAACACACACCTCATTAATCATAACCATTGTACCAGTAATCCCCTAAGCTACAAGCTTAATCTCTTCAAATGAAGGAGAAATTTTTGTCTATCCTCCTTATCCTTATCATCTTACTTTCCAGCCACACCCTCTTTCATAACAAATATCTCATTGATCATTACCATTGTAACAGTAACCCTCTAAGCTATAAGCTTAATCACTTCAAATCAAGGAATAATGGTTATCTATCCTCCTTATCTTCTTTCATAACACACGTCTCATCGAAATCATAAAAGTAGACCCCTAATCTACACGCTTAACCTATTCAAATCAAGGAGAATTTATTGTCTATCCTCCTTATCCTCACAATCGTACTTTCCAACCACCCTTTTTCATGACACACACCTCATTGATCACAGCCATTGTAACGTTAGCCACAAAAGCTAGAAGGTCTTCAAACCAAAAAGAAATTGTTATCTATCCTCCTTATCCTCATATACTTACATTCCATCCCCCCTCTTTCATAACACGCGCCTCAAAGATCATACGCATTATAACAGTAGCCGCTTAAGCTACAAGCTTTACCTCTTCAAGTCAAAGGTCAATTATTATCTATCCTCCCTATCCTCATAATCTTACTTTCCTGCCACCCCCTCTTTCATTCATAACACTCACCTCATTGATCATAATCATTGTAACTATAGCCCCCTGAGCTACAAGCTTAGCCTCTCCAAGACAAGGATCAATTATTATCTATCCTCCTTATCCTCATAATCTTACTTTTCTGTCACCCCCTCTTTCATTCATAACACACACCTCATTGATCTTAACCATTGTAACAGTAGCCACTGAAGCTACAAGCTGAACTTCTTCAAATCAAAAAGAAATTGTTATCTATCCTCCCTATCCTCACATACTTACTTTCCAGCCACCCGCTCTTTCATAACCCTCACCTCACTCATGACGCTAGCTCCGTAAGCTTAACCTCTTCAAATCAAGTAACAATTATTATCTATCCTCCTTATCCTCATAATCTTTCTTTCCTATCAGCCTCGCTTTCATTCATATCACACACCTCATTGATCATAAACATTTTAACCATATACCATATTCTCTGAGTGGCTTTTTAGCCTTCTTTTGGGTGAACCTTAGTACAGAAATGTAATGGTCATTCTACATTATTTGTCATTATTTATGTGTTAGCGTCCTTTTCATCGACACTTATCACTGATTTGATGCTATGTGGGCAGATTTATGAGTGCAAGATTCCAAATGTTATTGGTAATTTTCCTATAAAATTAAGAGTAAATTGTTTCGTTAATTTTTTTTTCAAATGATAAATATTTTCTTGCCCTAACTTTAAAAATAAAAAAAAAGTTATAATATAGCACAGTACAGTTACAAATGGTAAGCATTCAGTCAGTCAGTCATGTGCCACGCGTGATACACGCTTAGGCGATCATGCATTTTTCGATACATGACTGACGAGGCAGATATTTTTCCAGCAGTTGGTTGCCATTTCTTTTTGCGGTAGACTAGTTGCCATCCAAGGCTATAGAACCCGGTCTGCCCTGCTATTTACCCATAGGTAGGGGGTGAAGAAGAGGATTCATACGTTTCCTGAGGCTATTAGCGCGTAAATGAATATCAGTCAGTTATGTGCCATGCGTGATACACGCTTAGGCGATCATGTATTTTTCGATACATGACTGACGAGGCAGATTTTTCCCGCAGTAGGTTGCCATTTCTTTCTGCTGTAGTCTAGTTGCCATTCCAAGGCTATAGAGCCCGGTCTGTCTTGCTATTTACACATAGCTGTGGGTATAAGAAGAGGATTCATACCTTACCCAAGGGTATTAGCGCATAAGTGTATTTCAGTCAGTTATGTGCCATGCGTGATACACGCTTAGGTGATCATGTATCTTTCGATACATGAGTGACGAGGCAGATTTTTCCCGCAATAGGTTGCCATTTCTTTTTACGGTAGACCAGTTGCCATCCAAGGCTATAGAACCCGGTCTATTCTGATATTTACCCATATCTGTGGTGGAAGAAGATTCATACTTTTCCCAATGTAATTGATTGGGCTGGATTTCGAACTCGGCTCTCCGATTCCTCAATTCGAGCCGCTATCCATTGCTTCACCGTGCATCCTAGTAAGCATTAGTTAATTAGATTAGTTGGTTCATTAATTAGATTAGATGGTTTCATTAATTGACTTATTATTCTGTTTTAACGGCATTTGGTTATTTCATTCGAAAAATACTTTCTTTTTTTCTTTTTAAGATATGGCTTGTAAACAATCCTTTAAATCATTGGCCTCATCACTCTCCAGTTATGCCTTTAAAACAGAATTATTACGTGCTATAATTTGTGGTATAATAAACCAATCTCCTTCAAGTAGACTAGGATAGTCTCTACTTTTATCTTCTTGAAAAGGTCCACTCGACTAGTTATGTCATAAAATCTTGACGTATAGGGCAAAAGTAATTACAGTCATTTAGGATATGTTTTACATTTTGGTTGGTTGGGTTTTATGGCATATCAACCACTAATGGGTCATTTAATGCCCAATTATATATATATATATATATATATATATATATATATATATATATATATATATATATATATATATATATACAGTACTATTAAGCGTATAGCTGGCAACATTATTCTTTCCAAAAAACACATAGCTGGCAACATTATTCTTTCAAAAACGTATAGCTGGCAACATTATTTTTCCGAAAACATTATCTGAAGCCTTGTTGTTGGACGAAGTTTATCGTCATACTCAGGACGCGGATGTAGTTTATCGTCATACCCAGGACGCATATATATGTTTTTACAGAATATACCTTCTGATATGTTGCGCATACTGTATGATGTTCATCTTTTAGGAGAAATGATTGAGTGATATAAGGTTTATCCTATTTTGATTCTTCATACGACGACTTCTTGCTTCCGATATGTTTAATTTTGTCAAGTTTATTAAGATGGTAGTTCTATAACTCTTGCCACTTGTTTAGAATGTGTGAGTTGGTTTAAAATCTGTATAGGGGAATTTCAAATTTGAAATGCTTATATTTAATGATTCCTTTGTTGGTATGTCAGCTTTTCCATTGTTTGATATGGTTAGTTACCAAAAGGCAAATTTATTTTCCTTCTAGATGAGATCTTGTTCAGTAATTTGACTATTAAGGGATTGTTTGTGCTTCTGTTTCTCAATAATGTAGGTACGGATAGTGAATCTTAGAAAACTAAGTTGTTATAATGTCTAAAGCTTAACATATGGTTACTGCTTCAGCATTGAAAATAGAGGATTTTGTCCTATAGGCGTTTTTGGTTTTTATGCCATCAAGGACGTTTTACATGGATGTCAACCATTTAATATCGACTCCAATGGCACCCGATAAGGATAGAACCCACTATTCGTTACTAATGGCCAATAAAACCAGCCTCACGATGTTGAAGAGCTCTATGATCTTTTGTACATAAAAAAAAATTCAACCCGTTTAATAGAAAAGTTAGAAGCAACCTTTCCCTATGAGAAAGAAAGCATGAAACATTTTTTTACGATAAAATATATACTAATTATGAGTTTGGCCGTGTGCTGCGAACAGACAAACACCTACTAATTTTATATATAGACGAACGGAGGGGAAAATAGTTTAAGACAATGACTTAAAACGGTGGGTATTTCTAAAGGGTAATTTTCTATTTTGTTGGAAATGGTTGAATAGTTCCTTGAAAAGAATAGAGGAAAAGAATGATCGATTATTATTATTACTATTGCCATTATTATTATTATTATTATTATGTTCCAGGCTATCCGTTTGAAATTGACACGCTGCAAAAACAGATGGAAACGTATTTTTTTTTTGTGACACGACTCTTGTTCACTCAAGCAGAAAAGCAACAGACTTTACCGTCTGTTGATCTGCTCTCATGTGAAATATCGAATATCTTACAGAAATTTTCATGCCTCATCCTTTACTCAAACTCGATAATTGCATACAAGGTAAATACGTAGCTCCAATCAGGTGGGGTAGGTCGCGATAGAGGGGAAAGGCAAGCAGTCACCCACATTCGTACAGGGGGAAAAATAATAGACTTCTCCATTTTGATCAACTACTTTGAACTCCGGAACAGCTGTGACTTGTCCAAGCTGTTTCTTTTCTGACGAAATTACTGACGAAATAATATATATATATATATATATATATATATATATATATATATATATATATATATATATATATATATATATATATATATATATACATGCTTTCTCAATTCTGCTTTGCATGACAAATTCCAACGATATACTTTTGTCCGACTTCGTTATTTCTTCTTTTTGTAAATGTTGTGTCCCTTCAGGACGTGGGTAATCATGGCTCTCCACAGCTTCCTATGCTTTGTAGCTCGCAGCAGCGTCGGCATTTTTATTATCCTTGACGTTCCCTGATTTAACATCCATTTGCACAAGTTTGTTAGGTACGTTACTCACTGTTTCTCTTTGCTCAAATGTACTGTGAGTGTCAAAGTCTCCGAACACTCTTTCCTCTTTATGTCTCCCAAAGCTTCAACTTTCTGATTCTAAGTATAACTTTACTTTCTCCTTCCATTTTCTTTAAAATATCCTCGTTGCTTACATGCTTAGTCTATGGTATGCTCAACATCCTTCTGTAGAGCCACATTTTTGTTGTTTCAAGTTTCCCTTTCATTCGTGAGGAGATTGTCCGGCATTCACTGTCACATAGGAGGGTTTGTTACTACAATGCAGTTCAAACCTTTTTTCTTTGTTCCTAATAAAATTTTCCTGTTTCTTAATACTTTTCATGGTTTCTGAAAGGCATCTTTCGCTCTTCCAATGTTCCTTCGGACTTCGGTGACACATTTTCTGTCATCCATTAAAGCAATTCACAGATATTTGAATTTTTGATTTTGACATCTCAAAATTTGTCCCTCTTACTGATAATGATGCATTCAGCCTTCTTGCAATGTATAGTTAGTCCTTTCTTCTCGCTTTCCTTGACGGCCTTCTGTAGTTGCCTTTGCTGTTTTTTTTCATCGGCCTATCTTAATTTGTCAAGATTTTGCCCGTCAATAGATCCTGGTGCGACTTCTAGTTTCTCTTAGGATTATATAGCTTTAATAAATCTTCATCCTAATCCCTGTTATGCCGATCACTTAACACGCCTTCTTCTTCTTCTTTTATGTGCCGTGTCCCTTCAGGACGTGGTCAATCGTGGCTCTCCACAATTTCCTGTCCTTTGTAGCTCTCAACATTATTTGCTATCTCTCCTAATCCCTACTATTCTAATCCTAATGCCAACCATTTACACAAACACCTTTTTCTTCTTCCTCTTCTTCTATGCGCCGTGTCCCTTCAGAGCGTTGGCGATCATGGCTCTCCACAACATCCTATCATTTGTAGCTCTTAGCAGTATTTGTTTTTTCGCTATCTCTCCTAATACCTATCTTGCCATCCATTTACACCAGTGCATTCTTCTTCTTCTTCTTCTTTGTACCGTGTCCTTTCAGGACGTGCACGATCGTGGATCTCCACAACTTCCTGTCTTTTATAGCTGTTTGTAACGTTTTCCTTTTTGCTATCTTTAATCATCCCTGTTCTACCAACCATTTGCACAAGCTCATTGTGCAGGTAACTCCAAGCGTTCCTCTATTCCTCTTATCTTCAACGTGTCTTGCGCGTATCAAGTTTTCCAAGCCCTCTTTCCTCATTAAATTCCCTAGAAATTTCAATTGTCTATTTTTATTTTTTCCTTCGTTTTAAATATATTTTAAAAAAATATGAACAAGAAATTCAACATTTACGTATTACTAACAATAACGATAGTCTAAATAATAACAATAATACTAACAATAATAACAATATTAAATAATATTTTATATATATAGTACATAATATATATAATAATAATAATAATATTAAATAATAATAAGAATAATAACATATTAAACAATAACAATAATAATAACAATATTAAATAATAATAATAATATATATATATATATATATATATATATATATATATATATATATATATATATATAAAAAGAACAGTAAGATATATAATCCGGTGTGCTTATAGATATTTTTATTTTTACAAAATAGTGCTTAATGTAAATTTACAGATCATTAATATTATAAATTAATTGATTTAAAATATGTTTTTTTTTCGCTACACGGTAATAACCATGTTTCAAAAATGCAAGCTAAAAGCTTCAAATTTAATTTTGTAATTAAATTAAAGACATTAGTTCCATTTCATCCTCAAGCGAATTTTGGAGTAACTTATTTTTAAAATTACTGGGTTTTAAAGGCACTGCAAAAATTCATAATTCACGTTTCCAAGGATACAGAGAATTCCATTCATCCAGACAACAAAATACAGTGATAATGAACACGCAACCACCCCTTTTCTAAGTTTAAGCAACGTCGTGCCTGGTCAGTATCTAGAAGGGTAACTGCTTGGGAATACCAGCTGCTGTAAGCTTGGATGTGCGAAAGGTGTATTGGATAATGGCTCGGAACTGTTAATCGGAGAGCCGAGTTCAAATTCCAGCTGAGTTCGTTATATTCACTTCATACCTTTCCCAAGGTATAAAGAAATGTACAAGAAGACGAAGAAAAAGAAGAAGAAAAAGAAGAAGAAAAAGAAGAAGTGTACTTCAAATATATTCTTAATCGCCGCCATAATTATTATTTTTTAGGATGATACAGTCGTTATTACAATTGGTTCCCAGAAACGGAAATTACTTATAACTTAACTTAATATTTAGATGTTTTGTGTGTGATCGTTTGTATTCAGTAAAATATAGAAATATATACGTCAATCATTTTGTTTAATAATAAAATTAGAGATAATGGCCTACGAATATTACTAATGCATTTAAAAGCAAGTGAAATTCAAATGAAAGAAATGCTAGTAAAAATGTATAATGGTTGCCAATATTTCATATAATAATAATAATAAAATTCAAGATAATATTACTACTAATTCTACTTATGTAATAATTATCAAATGATATTAAGATGAAAGAAATAGTAAAAAATGAACAATGGTCGATAATGCTTCATCTAATAATATTAATAAATAATATTAATAAATAATATTAATAAAGTTCATGATAAATTATTAATAAGCTAGTTGTTATGAATAATCAAGAGTGGTCTCCCCCTTGTTTTGTTACTCTCCTCTTTGAGAAAGCTATTTCTGTTTACTGGGACTATAAAAGGACTATATGCGAACCTTGTATCCCCAGGTGAATAAAGCTTTCCTAAAGCCTACATCTGCGTACTTCTGTCATTACACTAGTGTAAATAAAACAACTGAAATTAAAATTGGAGAAATACTAGTCAAAAATGAACAATTATCGATAATACGTCATCTAAAAATAATAATAAGCTTTAAAGTAATATTACTATTAATAAACTAATGTAAGTAAAACAATAGAAATTAGGATGAGAGAAATTGCTTATGAAAAATTAAAAATGGTTGACAGTATTTCATTTAATTAAAACCAATGATTCTAATGAACGAAATAAAAAAATCCATTTTTCCTTTAGATTAATTTTTTTTTATATATACATGGGAAATAAATAAATGCCCATTAATAATGAAATATTTATTAAGATGCCTCTGTTTCAAGGGCAGGCAAAAAGAACGGGTCATCATACGAGCAATGGAGTGCATGGCTGTTCGCTCAGCCTCGTTCTACGGTAGGAACTCTGAATATTAACTGCGCTTAGTTTCGTCTGGCACGCAGACGCAAATTAATGGAGTGCCCAGTTAGGATCAAATAAATGGTAACCCCGCGCATGTATGTAAACAGATTTCTTTTAAGTGCATTGGCTGGGAAGTAGGCATCCATTTTGGTCGAGTGTTGGGAAAAAGTCTCATTCAAAAAGATTTAATCTTATTCGGCTGAGCGGCTTATTGCTTATTTTATATTCCCCCTGGCAGCTAAGGCTTCTGCGAAAGGAACACAAAAGTACCCAGTCACCTAAGCTTAAAGTCTACAAATAATAGAGAATTCCATTCAATTGCAAATGATCAGCGCGCTTGGAGGAGGTTGCGCCGTTGACTTTGAAGAGCTGGATTAGATTTGATGACGTCCTTGAGGATTTAGTCAATTAATTCAAGGATTACGCTAAATAATTGTGGTTAAAATATCTATAGTAAATCAAATAAAAGACGAAAGCTGTCATATTTTAGAAGAGTCGAACAATTATTACGAATTAAAATATTTCATAATTAAATTACGTACAATGAAGTGCGTTCATTTTTTTTTCGTTTTTTTTTTTTTTTTTTTGTTCTTTCGGCGGAATCAAAACATAGTCTATATTTGTAAATGGTCTATCAACGAAATTGAACACTCTCCACTAATAAATATAGCAAATTTTTACTATATATAAATATATATTTTTTAGTTTTAACTAGAAATATATTTGTAAAAGTATGGACCTTATCAAAGCAAATGTAATGATTTTAATTCGCAACACGTATTCATAAACAAAATTAAAAATGTCGTCAGATTTTCATATTTAAATTTAATTACAGTTATAAATATGTTTTAGGCTAACTGATGTCTTAGCATAATTTACCTAGACTTTTCAGGGTTTTTTTTATTTTATTTTAATCATTTCAACCCTAGCAAGGCAATAAAGCCACTAAGACGGAAGAGGGTGCTGGGTGTTAGAGAACATGAGGAAAACACTATCAAGGAGATAATAAAAAGGAGATATAATAAAAAAAGAACAAGAATTAAGAAGATAATAATTGACATTGCATCTAGCCATTTCAACTGTAAAATGATGACGTCTGGTTACCAATCTGAAGTCAACACTGAAGTCAAAACCAAGCGGCGACACTGTTTCATGTAATAACCAGCCCTGTTATTAGCCCTGACCTGGCATCTCGGCTTCAGTCACTTCCCCACCGCCGCAACGAAGCTTCCCTGTACTTTTTTCTATAAATACTTTCCTGGTAATTGTTCTGATGAACTTGCTTCTATGGTACCTACACTTTACGAATCTAAGCACAAGAACAAAATTTGCGAAGATCTCTTAGAGTCAATGAAAAAAGAATGGAATAAATCATCAAACTTATACTTTGAGAAAGGTTTGCAACGAATGCCAAGAATTTGTTCTGCAGTAATCAAGGCTAAAGGAGGATGTTTTGACGAGAGCAAAATTTAATCATAAAATACTTTTTTTCTTTTTTTTTTTTTTTTTGTCATAATAAAATTTCTAACAAAAAATCATCTCTCACTTTTATGTATAATACAGTGTAACCCGGATATAAGAGAAACCCGGATATAAGAGAGATTTTCTCTGGTCCCAAATTAGAGCCTGTGTTAATGTATATAAAATAGACCAAACCCGGATATAAGAGACTTCTTCTCCGGTCCCGACAACTCTCTTATATCCGGGTTACACTGTAATTTTTTTCTTACTTAAAGTAAAAAAAAAACAAACAAACAAAAAAAAAACTACTTTGGGGCCAATTTAAAAAATTACCTGGTATTTCTAGACAAGATAGTAAGGGAAAGCGAGAAGAAAATACTAACTGTCAATTGTAAGATGACGGAATGTACTGTGGTTAGCAAGAAGAAGAAGATACGGGCTATGAGTTAAACATGTCAAAATCAATCAATATCTGGAAAATGTTATAATAGACGAAGCAACGATGAATGGACGTCCCCTCAGGCACATCCTCCCCCAAGGAGGCACCGTGCTCTGAGAGAATATTGGGCCTCAAACTCCCACCGGACCTAACGTGTAACTCTTATACACGATCCATTGCTAAAAATGCAGGTAAAATGATCGGTAAGTACCTGACCCCTCGTTCTATCCTCTGCCTTTACAAGAGTCAGATTTGGGCAGTTCCTGCCCAAATGCTCACTTTCCAGTTTCGATAGAATCCAATAGATCCTTTTGGGCAACAAATTATATTCCACCTTGCAACCTCTTTCCTCACAGACGAAACATCGCAAGTTTCTCCCTTCTCTATAGCTACGTTCACGTAAAGTGCTCGGACGAACTACATTCCTTAGTTCCACCAATCCTAACCTCCACGGATAAGTCCTGTCATGCCACGCCCTTATTCCCTCCGTATGTCATTGGTGAGAAGTTCCACTCGAGCGGCTTCGTTTCGTGAACCGCTGTTCTGTGTAACCGACTCTCAAGAGGATATTTTCCCGATCACTACGATCTTAACCCCGAAAACAAAACTAGGCACATTCTATCAACACCGATAGGACCCGTAAACTATCACCAGTCACGATGAATGGATGTTCCCTGGGGGGGGGGCACCGTGCTTTGAGCCACTATTGGACTCTTCCTGATATCCCTCTACCTCTATAAGAGCCAGATTAGGTCAAAATCATATTTGGGCGGGAATTGATCAGTTCCCACTTGCCATCTCAATAGAGCTCAAAATCGTCTCAGGGTCCTTGTGGGCGACAAATTATTTTCCGCCTTGCAACCCCTCTCTCACTTATCCGGACGTGAAATTCAATGCCTCGAAAACAAAACTAGACACATACTATCTTCGCCGATAAGACAGAGAAATATCACCAGTCACGATGAATCGATGTTCCCTCAGGGAGGTTCCGTGCTTTGAGCGAGTATTGGATCTTACACAACCCAGGACTCAACTTGAACGCGTACATACTATCCATCACTAAAGATGCAGGTCAAATCGTCTGTTCCCTGTAACACTCCAGTAAATACCTGACTCCTCATGCTATCCTCTACGTTTATAAGAGCCAGATCAGGCCGAAAATGAAGTACTGTTGCCATATTCGGGCGAGAGCTGCCCAGTCCTCACTTTCCAATCTTCCAAAGCGTCTCCGAATCCTGGTCGGAGAATAATTATTTTCCTCCCTCCAAGCTCTCTCCCACAGGCGAGATGTGACAAGACTTTCGCTGGTCAATCGCTACTACCATGGAAAGTGCTCAGACCAACTGCATTTTGTTTTTGGTTCCACCAGGTCATAGCGCCATGCCACTTACATTGTAAGAAACCAAACATATTCCTTGCGTATTCCATCGGTGAGAAATAAGTTCCACTCGAGCAGCAGCTTTTCGTGAACCACTGCTCTGTGGAACAGTCTCCCAAGAGGATGTTTCCCCGATCACTTGAAGCTTAACCTGTTCAAGTCTAGCGTTAACCGATGCCTTTCAAAAGGTGAGAAAAGTATTAAAAAAAAAAACAGGACAATGTGCTAGCAACAAAGAAAAGGGTACTGACTGCTATGTAATACCAGTTCTTCTATATAGTAGTGAATGATAGATAGATAGATAGATAGATAGATAGATAGATAGATAGATAGATATGCTGAGATATATACATATTAATAGGCTGAAATAGATAGATAGATAGATAGATAGATAGATAGATAGATAGATAGATAGATAATGAGAGACACACACACAGACATATACTGATACATACAGACTCATACAAGTACAACCATATACAGACACAGGCGCACACACATGTACATACTGACGCATATAGAAGGCAGACACACATAGAGTTACACCATTACACACACGTGCACCCAGACATGCAGAAACACAGTCACAATGACATAGAGGTTCACACAGACACAGCCGCATACAAACATGCACACAGTTACATGCCGACACACACACACAAATATTCAGGTGCATGCAAACACAGGCATACAGAAGCACAGATAGATGCAAGCATATGCAGAATCACCCAGGTAAACGCAGACACACACAGACAACCGGCACAATGCCACTTAGAGAAACACCTGCGCACACAGAGACGAACAGACACAAAGAGGCACATACAGACACACGGAGCTAATTACAGTCAAACATAGACAACAGGCAATCAAGAACACACAAAAGACACACATGATTACAGAGAGACGCGAGCACACACAGACATACACAGGCTTATAAATACACACACGCAGAAACATAGAGAGGCTCAGTCAAAGACAAGCATGTAAAGACACACACTCGCATGAAGGCATACATACGCAATAAGCTCGGAATCACGCACAAAAACGCAGAGACATAGACATATACAGGAGCATAACGACACACAATGGTACATGCAGACACACATAGACAACAGGTACACACTGAAACGCAGACACAGATTTGCGCACAGATACATATACAAGGTCATATAAACAGGCATATACAAGCGCACAGAGATTACAGACACGGAGAAACAAATAGTGACACACATACGCATACAATAAAGCACAGGCGCATACTGACACATACATGCATAAACGGGTTCATATAGACACAGACAGAAACAGTCACAGACACACTAACGCACAGGGAGAAAAAAAAACGCAGACACCCACAGCAAGCAGGCTTTAAAAGAAGCCTAATGCAAATCGATATCAAATCAATTCTTTTAAGTTAAGTTTTATTTAATTATTCGCACTTACCAAAACCTAAATTATAGGAAATCTTATATTTTCTGATATATATATATATATATATATATATATATATATATATATATATATATATATATGTATGTATTTTTTCCTTTTTTTTTAGCTTAAATCCGGATTACAGTTGCCTGAGGCACATTCCTTTTGGAAAGTGTCGGAGAGATTATCCATTTCAATAATAGCGATGTGATTAGAAATGACGCTATTTATGACGCGAGAAAGCAATTCGAGGGTTGGGGTTGGAACATCGGCGGTCGACTTTCGCAAAACCTGCTAAGAACCCCTAACTTTCTACTCGACGGCAGTCGGCCTAATCGGGGAGAAAGTCGATCGTCTGCAGTGGGCATTGATTCGTTTACACTCACGTCTGATTGGTTTCACGTTACAGATTCGCCATTACTCTTCCTTTTGCTGATTGCTATTATCTGGCAGTCCAAGTCTGTTTTCCTCAACAGCACCAAAATAATAAATAAAATAAAATAAAATAAGAATAAAACGTAAAGAAAAAATCCCTACAACGCACGTCAACTGCTTTTTATTTCATTTAGATCCATTGCGAGGCTGATCTTTTTCGCTACAAATCGGTGTTTTTTAATGCCGACGTCCAAATGCTGAACTTTTTACTTATCTTGATGGAAGCAAGTTTCTATTTTTGTCAATTGATCATCGCTAGTAATATTCTTTTCACTTAATTTTTTTGTTTTACTAAAGCACTCTAGTAGTGCATCAGTTTCTTAGCCAGACAAGCGTCGATCGGCGAAAAGTGTCATGGCGTGATAGGTAGATTGGAAAAAACATAGCGTATTTAATGCAAGTGCCCATCTTCGCTAAAACCGTTTGCATTTTAGTCACTATAGATAATAAGGAATATAAAATTTCTATTCATTCATGCGTTTATCTCAAAAGCAGAGAGAGCATTAAATCCTCTCAGTGAATTGACTGACCTTGCAAAACCAATCAAGAGAAGATTCTTTACAGTGTTATATGGTTTGATTGATTGATTTTTTTTACAGTTTATCAACATTTTACTGGTTATTTAAAAGCCGAAAAAATTTTCATTGGCAGCTTAACAACAGAAGATATGCAAATGACACAGTTTTGGTATCAGACACAGAAAGGAAACTACAAAAGCGAGTAGAAAGGTAGAAGTATAAACTACAAGGCACCGGTCGCGGGGACTGCGGGCAATTTTTGTTCCTAGCCCGGGTGTATGTGCTCGGGCTCCCCACATTAAACTAACCTTGTGTCATAACCTGATTTCGTGAGAGGTTGAGTAAATACAGACTGCTCTCTCGAGTAGTTTGTAACACAATGATACTTACCGGGCGCAGAGATTCGTCCCCGCGCTGGTAGTATCACGGCTATGACTAGCTTGGGCCGGCTCTGACCAGCGTGGACAAGCTATGACCAGCTAAAACCAGCGGCCCGAGTGAAGACACTCGGGTTCCCATGTTAAAAACTGATTTTGTGTCACAACCTGACTCGTGAGGAGGGGGAGGTCAAATAAATAAAATCTACAAGAAGACAGAATTTAAAGTTGTTAGCAAAAGGGACAGACTAAAATGCAAATTACAAATCGGGGATATCAAAATCAAACAAGTACAAAAATTTAAAGGAAGTGTTCTGACAGAGGACGGAAAATGAGACATTGAAATCAGAAGAAGTATTGGGGTGGCCAAAGATGCATTCCAAAAGCTAAGCAGAGTATTAAGAGACAGAAAATTTTCGTTAAAAACAACAAAAAAGAGTATTGAACTGTTACGTGATATCTGTCTTCCTATATGGTAGCGAATGTTAGACAATCTTCTCATAGATGAAGAAGAGACTTGAAACAACAGAAATGGGCTTCTACAAAGAAAATATGTAATATCAGTCCTCCTGTATGGCAGTAAATGCTGAACAATCTGATGAAGAAGATTTTTGAAGCAGCAGAAATGTGGTTCTACAGAAAGATGCTGAGGATAACATGGGCCGAACATGTGAGCAACAACGAGGTTTTGGAGAGATTGGAAACAAAAAGGAAACTTATACTTAACATCAGGAAGAGGCAACTGAAATTTCTGGAACACATAATGAGGAAAGAGGGCTTGGAAAATCTGATACTCACAGGACAGATTGAGGGAAAGAAGGACAGAGGAAAACAGCGCGTAACATACTTGAATAAATGGATGATAGAACAGGGTTTGGAAGAAATAACAAAAAAATAAAACTTATTCAGATATATAACGGACAGGAAGATGTGGAGGACCATGATCGCCTACCCCCCCCCGAAGGGACACGGCAGATAAAAGAAGAAACTTTTTTCAAATTCATTTTTTTGATAGTAATGCTTTACTGATACAAATCCTACTAATTAACCCATAGCTGGAGGATAAGAGGTGGGTTAATATATTTGTCAAGGGTATTTACGCGTAAGGAAACAAATCCAACCGGATCTCGATTGGATTCGTTCTCTAAAGTTTATCAATCCCTTGCAGGTTATTTAAAGCCAGAAAATATTTTTAGATTGTAAGAAATTTTTTTTAGATAATACAGGGTATCTCAAAATAATGTATACACTCTAAGAATCGTTATAACTTATTCAATTTATGTATTTTGACTATAAGATTAATACAAGAGAAAGAATACACATTTAAAGAATTTGTGAAAAAAAGAGAAAAAAAACATAGAAAATTAACTTTAATATGATAAAAGCTATTTGGGGCAATGGCAGAATGTTCATATAATGATGAATTTAGATCAAGTGCTCAAACTGGTTGCCATTCTGTTTAATACACTTTTCATATCTTGAAGAAATAGACCTACAAAAGTCCAGTATCATTTCCTCTGGTATTTAAGCACATTCTTTTTCAATTGCTACTCTCATTTCAGCAATTGTTTCATGTTTCCTGCTGCAAACCTTGTCTTATAGAAACCCCCACAAAAAGAAATCCAAGGGTGTCAAATCTGGTGATCTAGGTGGATATAAAACTGTCCCTCTTTTTCCAATCTATCTGTTTTGCATATTTATATCCATATAAGTTCTCACATCACGCTAATGTATTATTAACTATTAATATTTAAAGAGTGTATACATTATTTTGAGACACCCTGTATTGAGTTTAAAACTAATTAACCCATAGCTGGGGAGAAGATGCGGATTCATACTTTTACCAAGGGTATTTTCGCGAGGGTGAATATAATGAACCCAATTGGAATTGGAACTCGACTCTCCGATTTCTAATGCCGAGCCCGGATATCCAAGCTTAGAGTACCTGGTATTCCCAAGCGGTCACCTGTCTAGGTGCTTTCATTAGCATTATACCATATTTGGTTAAACAATGTGTACAGCCGGGTTGTAGAGTCTTTGAAGATGGTTCAGATACTGAAATGCAGTTGCATATTTACCAAGTCTCTTTTACACATCAACCACTGAGCTTCCATTTATAGCAGTGATACTTTAGCGATAGATGAAGCTAATTGAAATCTCCTAGATGGTGAGCCTTTAGGAGTCTGTTTTATTTATTACAAACGCAATTATTCTCCATAGCCGTTTTAATTTTAGCTACTATTGATAATAAGAGAAATAGAATTTTTATTCATATATGCATTTATCTAAAAGGAGAGTGATCATTAAATCCTCTCTTTGAATGTATTGACCTTGCAAAACTAATCAAGAGAATATATTTTCCTATGTTATTTTCAGCACCTTCTTTGAAATATGAAAACCTTTTACGAAATGATCCATTGCACTTATCCCAAATTTAACAAAGACGTTACAAATCAATTTGCAATAAGACTAAATGTCCTTGTGTCCGAACAAGACAATAAAACCACTAAGACGCAAGGGGGGTACTGATTGTTAGAGAATACGAGAAATATATACTATTAAAGTGAGAAAACAATAAAAGAACAACAATTAAGGCAGAAGATAACGATTGATCTGGCATCTAAAGTTTTGAAGATCAAAGTTTACAGAGAACGTGGAAGAGAGTTCCACAAGCGAGAAGTGCGAGAGAAGAAACTGTTAGCATAGAACTTACGGTTCCATCTAGTCATTTATACTGTAAAATGACGACACCTAGCTACAAATCTAGTCCTGCGCTTAAATTCATAATGTCTAGGTACCATAGAATAAAGCTCATCAGAATAATTACCCTGAACGTATTTATAGAAAAGGCGCAGAGAACCTACATTAAGGCGGCGGGAAAGTGATTGAAATCGGGATGCCAGATCAGAACAGATAACATTGCAGATTCCTCTTTGGATTTTATCAAGAATCTGTAAATATCTAGCAGGAACACCAGGCAAGATGTGGCAGCAAAATTCTAAATATGAACGAATGATAGAATTATAAATATTTAAGATCCATTCTGACGAGAGAAATTTGTCTAGCAAGACATATTGAACCAACTTTCCTAGCAGTAGAACTAGCAATTTAGAAACTCTAAAATATAAATATATATATATATATGTGTGTGTGTGTGTGTGTGTGCTTTTGTGTGTTTGTTTGTGTTCGTATATGTGTGTTTGTTTGTATATATATATATATATATATATATATATATATATATATATAATTATATAATATATTATATATATTAATAACTCTTCCGAGTTATTAATTTAACTTATGTATAAATTTATTACTGTTTCCTATTTATTCCTTATCCCATAATTCTGTAATTTGATCCCAATTTATATATATATATATATATATATATATATATATATATATATATATATATATACAGAAAAAACAGTAAGATATATAATCCGGTGTTCTTATAGATATTACAAAATTAAATTGGGGCTTTTAGCTTCCATTTTTGAAACATGGTTAGAACTGTGTAGCGAAAAAACATTTTAAATCAATTAATTCATAACACACACACACACACACACACACACACACACACACACACACATACATATATATATATATATATATATATATATATATGGTATAAAATTATACCAATTTGTCTTATCCACAGAATTGTTCTGGGAAATTTTACAACATATATATATATATATATATATATATATATATATATATAGATATATATATATATATATATATAGAGAGAGAGAGAGAGATATGGGGAACGAGAGAGGGATGCAACTGTAGATATACAGTAAGTTGATATTTTATTATTAATATGTTCTGTTATTGCATACCTGCTTTTTATATATATATATATATATATATATATATATATATATATATATATATGTACGGATGTAGGGATGTATATACTGAATTTTAATAAATATAACTTATAAGCAAGACCGCTTACGTGTTATATTTTATATATATACTCATATGTATGTGTGTATATATATTATATATATATATATATATATATATATATATATATATATATATATATATATATATATATATATATAATCTTTCCACTTCATGTCATCAGAGAACGTTACCCTGAGAAGGCGTGACGTGTGCTCTCCTGAAGGTCAGGATCATCCCTGCTGATGGAAAGAAAAAAAATGAGGTCTCTCAATTGATTAATAAAAAATAGTTTTGTTTTTGGAGGCTTTCAAATTAACAAGCCATTCCTTGTCCCATTTAACACCACTGTTCAAATCTGGTTTCGGAGATCTGTTATGAATTTAAGCGGATTGAGAGCTGAAGACATCAGGAACGTCCTTGTCGAAAATTAGGAACAACGTAAGTTCAAGTATAGGAGACACCAACATTAATGTAAAAAGATCTAGAAGAATGGCCGTTATAGTAACAACTTCCAGCCAGGAAACTGGTCTTTCAGGTGAGTGATAAATTAACAAGTCATTCGTTGCCCCAGTTAACAACAGATCATAGGTCGTTCTTGAGTTCAGCTACCAATTTTACTATATCGAACAGTTGTGTCATCAGCATAGATATCAAGGTTATTAATGGAAATTAAGGACAACGTAGCTTCAAGAATAGAGTTCTGTGTGATACGTGCATTAGTATAAAAAGATCTAGAAGAGTGGCCATTCAAGACAACTTTCATTTCGTGATTTGATAAGAAAGACGGAAACGGTTCAAAAATTCGTACATAACTACCCTAACATTACAACTTGTGAAGATGACCCATAACTCAAATCTTTTCAATGCCTTCGTGTTGTCCATCTCGAACTTCTTCCTTGTGGAACTCTCTTCCGGACTCTTGATTTCAAGTTAATTTCAATCATCAAAAATTTAAAAGCAATGTCAATCGTTATCTTTCATCATCATAATTTCTATTAATTTATTGTCCTCTCCCCGTATTAATGAGTTTTTTTTCTTTTTCTCATACTTTTTCATGCTCAATAACCCGTTGCGTCTTAGTGGCTTCATCGCCTTGCTTGAAGTGAAAATATTAAAAAAAATAAAAAAAGATTGCTCTTTTCGTGAAGCGTGCGTAATTTTGTCCATAGTGTGTAGTATAGCGTTTCAAACCAGCAATAAGGTTGCTTTGAAGATGTATTCACTGAATTTATGTGCCGGATTACATAGTACCAGTTGACCTCTTAGAGTGAACTTTTTTTTTAACCAATGTTCACTCAGTATAAGGCCCTAAGAGCTACTTAAAGTAGAGTTGTGTGAAGAAGAAAACACTAGAATAGACCGAAAACCCAACCCTAAGCAGGAAGCAAGGGATGAAACATTCGAAAGACCGGAGATGAGTGTGGGCCGGGCGATAGGCGAACCTATTTACTCCTATTGAGGAAAAATAAAAAAATAAATAAAATTTTAGAGTTTAGGCGGTGGCGTCAGAAGTATAGAACTGAAGTAGACTCCAGAAAGAAGTGAAAACCCAACCCTAAACACGAAGCAAGAGATAAAGGCCCTGTTCAAATTGGTAGATAACACGCTCTTTCTCAGAAACTGTAACTAACGTCTGCTCAGCATGGTTGCAGTATAAACCACAGGTGGGCTCTGGGTGTTGAATAAACACAAATGCGCCTGAACAAGCGTCTGAAATAGGGATTGGCTAGCTACCCTAGTAGATGGTTATCCTCGAATACGAGTGGCCATCTATACGATCTAAGGACCGGGGATGAGTGTGAACAGAGCGAACCTATTTACTCCTGCCATAAATTTAGAGAAGACGTCTTCAAAACAACTCCACAATAATCCGAACGGACGTGTAAATCATCAACCCTATTCACGACAATGACATAACAGCTTAACACTCAAGCCCATCAAAAAGGCTAATCAGATAAAGTCGTATGGATTTAGTGTCTTTAATTCGTTAATAGAAGTAAGCCAAAGCAAATACTTAGCTGTGCAAATTTAAATTGAAAAGAAACCACCCGATGTACGTTTAAGTAAGTTTCGTACAGATTAAAAGATTGGGTGCTTGTAGATATATTAACAGGAATATTTGTAATCCGGTTAAATGTAATCGGTGATTCAACTTGCAAGGTCGTTTCGATGATTTGGGCCTGAATGATAAATGCTAAGGGATTTGGACGACGCTCTTATCCATAAGCAAGGGTCGTTTGCCGATCATCTACAGTGAACACCTTTCACAATGAAATTGGGATAATCCTTTAAAAAAGATTTACTAAAATATCTAACTGATACTATCTTTAATTGGAAAATAAAATACATTTTTCTTAATAAATCAAGAAATTAATATATATATATATATATATATTATAAATTAATTGATTTAAAATGTTTTTTTTCGCTAAACAGTTCTAACCATGTTTCAAAAATGAAGCTGAAAGCTCCGAATTTAATTTTGTAATTAAATTTAAGACATTAGTCCCATTTCATCTTCAAGCGAATTTTGGAGTAACTTTTAAAATTACTGGGTTTTAAAGACACAACAAAAATCATAATTCACGTTTCCAAGGATACAGAGAAATCCAATTCAACCAGACAAGGGGTGGTTGTGTGTTCATTATCGCTGTATTTTGATGTATCAGTTATTAGATATACATATATATACATACACACACATATAATATATATATATATATATATATATATATATATATATATATATATATATATATATATATATATATGTGTGTGTATGTATATTTAGGCAGCGTATCTTCATTCAAACAGATTTCATTGAATAATATAGATAATTATTATATAAATAAATATAGTTTTTTCTGTCATTTCTTTTAACAAAAAATCTGAAATTTCCTTTTAAGCCCTTCAAAATAAACATGAAAAAATCAAAATATTAAAAAAATTTAATGGGGACAAATATTCAAATATGTATTTTTATTATCGGCTTATATTATAAAATTTATCTATTTATAACCGACCATTTTTAACACTAGTGTAATTAACTTAGATAACGTAATACTTAACAAGCAAAATAGGTACCCATTTTTCATTTTTAAATTTTAGAAAATTTTAATTAATCCGTAATTATAAAAAAACAAAAACAATTTTTAATTACTATGGTTAAACTGAAGAATGTTTTACCGCACTAATCGAAATTATGTGTGCACTAATCGAATTTCGTTATATAAAAATTTTAGTGCACTAATCGAAAACGCATTAACCGAATGCGCATTAATCTACGGATTCCTGTATAGACATACTAAAGTTCAGATATTTGATGCGAGCAATGGTCATTTTTTAAATTTAAATAAGAGCAAATTATTACACATGGTGAAAAAACAGTGAGACATGATTTTTTTTTTATTAGAAATTTAATTATGACAAAAAGAAAAAAAAAAACAATTACAATGGCTCTCGTCAAAATATCTTCCTTTACCCCTGATTACAGCAGCACAAATTTTTGGCATTCGTTGCGAAGGTTTCTCAAAATCTCACTTTGATAATTGATTCCGTGGTAATTCTGTGGGTGAATTCACACATTTGAACTGTAGTATATATGTATGTATGTGTGTGTGTGTGTGTGTGTGTTTGTATATATATATATATATATATATATATATATATATATATATCAGGAATTATCCCGTTCATCAAGATTAAGATAAACTATTGAATCTATTAACCGATATCATATCTATTAATAAATGTTTATCTTCCGAGTTATTAATTTAACTTATGTATAAATTTATTACCGTTACCTATTTATTCCTTATCCCATAATTCTGTTGGATTACAATCTGTTTGATCTCAAATATATATATATATATATATATATATATATATATATATATAAAAACTATACCAATTTGTCTCATCCACAGAATTGTTCTAGGAAATTTTATATATATATATATATATATATATATATATATATATATAGGGAGAGAGAGAGAGAGAGAGAGGGAGAGAGGGGATGCAAATGTTGAGTTGTTAAGTTGATATGTTATTATTAATATGTTTTGTTATTGTATACCAGCTTTTGGATACCTGTATATAAATATATATATATATATATATGTGTGTGTGTGTGTGTGTGTGTGTGTGTGTGTGTGTGTGGGTGGGTGGTTGAGTGTGTGTGTGTGTAGGCATGTATATACTGAATTTTAATAAATATAATTTATAAGCAAGACCGCTTACGTGTAATATTTTATATATATACTCATATGTATATGTATATATATATATATATATATATATATATATATATATATATATATATATACATACATATACACCCATATATATACATACTTATATGTATGTGTGTGTATGTTCTTAATTTTTAATTCTATCTCTTTAAAAGAAGCTTGATGTTAAATTGCTGTCAGATGAGGATTTTAAAACTTCGACGCTGCAGTTCATAAATACATGAATTAAGTCAATGAGAAAAAGATTATTCCTGCGAATAACTTAAACAAAATTAATCTACTTAATGTTCATTAATTGTAAGAAAAGCTATTGTGATTTGTTTTGTTTTAGCAAGATAATTTTCACGCACGAAATGTCAAATAAAAATGATAACAGCAGGTGTCACCGTCATCATCACCCTCCGCCTCATCCTCATCCTCATCGTGATCATAACTATTATCATCAGCATCATGAAATTGACAGCAGCGGCGCATCCATAGCCAGTCTTCTACATCCGTTACAGTCTCTCATTGCGGTTTGCTATTTCTTATGTAATAAGTTGTAATCTTCAATCAGTTGGTCAATGAAAGTTCATATTGGATTCCCACAAGACCCTTGCCCTGGTGTAAATTCCCTGAAATATTCACTGAAATTAACTCTCGAGCAATATTTACTGAATCTTACCTTCCAAAAATATACATTGAATCTTACTCTTAAGCAATATTCCCCGAATCTTACTCTCCAGCAATAATCAAGAATCTTACTCTCCAGCAATATTCACTGTATCATACTCTACAGCAATATGCACAGAATCTTACTCTCCTGCAATATCCACTGAATTTTACTTTCCAGCAATATTCCATGAATATTAGTCTCCAGAAGTATTCCATGAATCTTACTCTCCAGCAATCTTTACCGAATATTACTCTCCATTAATACTCCCTGAATCTTGCGCTCCAGCAATATCCCACGAATTTTACTCTCCACTTATATTCTCTGAATCTTACTCTTCGACAACACTCCCTGAATCTTACTCTCCAGTAATATTTACTGAAGCTTACTCTCCAGCAATATTCCATGAATGTTCCGTAATTCTTATTTTTCAGCAATAATCCCTGAATCTTACTCTCCAGCAATCTTTTCCGAATCTTACTTTTCAGCAATACTCCCTAAATCTTACTCTCCAGCAATACTCCTTGAATCTTACTCTCCAGCAATATTTACTGAATCTTACTCTCCAGCAATACTCCTTGAATCTTACTCTCCAGCAATATTTACTGAATCTTACTCTCCAGCAATACTCCTTGAATCTTACTCTCCAGCAATATTTACTGAATCCCTTGAATCTTCTCCAGCAATACTTTCCTTGGATCTTACTCCAGCAATATTTACTGAATCTTACTCTCCAGCAATACTCCTTGAATCTTACTCTCCAGCAATGAATTTACTGAATCTTACTCTCAACATTTATGAATCTTACTCTCCAGCAATACTCCTTGAATCTTACTCTCCAGCAATATTTACTGAATCTTACTCTCTAGCAATACTCCTTGAATCTTACTCTCCAGCAATCTTTTCCGAATCTTACTTTTCAGCAATACTCCCTAAATCTTACTCTCCAGCAATACTCCTTGAATCATACTCTCCAGCAATATTTACTGAATCTTACTCCCCAGCAGTACTCCATAAATCTTACTCTCCAGCAAAATTCCATGAATATTAGTCTCCAGCAATATTTACTGAATCTTACTCCCCAGCAATCTTTTTCAGATCTTACTCTCCAGCAATATTCCATGGATATTAGTCTCCAGCAATACTCCATAAATCTTACTCTCCAACAATATTTAATAAATCTTACTCTCCAGCAATCTTTTCCGAATCTTACTCTCCAGCAATACTCCCTGAATGTTACGCTCCAGCAATATTCGCCGAATCTGACTCTCCAGTTATATTCTTTGAATCTTACTCCCCAGCAATACTTCTTGCATCTTACTCTCTAGCAATATTTACTGAATCTTACTCCCCATCCATATTCACTGAATTTTATTCTACAACAATATTCTCTGAATCTTACTCTCCAACCATATTCCCTGAAACCTACCCTTAGTCGTCAGCTTGGGCAATTTACTGTAGACGATTTAGCTCATTATAAGTTAACTTGAAACTATGAATAAATAGCACTCTATAATTTCTTTATGTAAAATAATTCTGACATAATATTTCAAATAAAAATGTTTGAGAAAAATGATATACTATAGATTTCCTGCATCAAAATAAATTGAAACACTGATTCTAAAGCTTAGATTCAGTTTTCCTTGGTAAAGATATGGTTAAATTTCTTCTTTTATGTCATCTTCTTTAAGGATCTGGGTGATCATAGCTCTCCACAGCATCCTCTATATTAAAGATTTAAATAACATTTTACCCCATTAGCATTCTTCTTTGTCTTTGTTATGTCTTCCATTCCCTTCTCATTCTTCTTGAATGTTTCATATCCCTTTCTGATTTAGACGTTCATGACTCTCCCCAACTTCCAGTCTTTTGCTATTTTATCACCCTTCTTTGTCCTCGTTGTTCACAAAAATACGCTAAGTAATTTACTTGCTGTTTCACTATGTTTCTCGTGCCTTCAGAATGCCATCTGAGTGTTAAATTCTCCAAGCCTTCTTTCCTCGTTATATAAACCAGAAATTGTCACTGACGCTTTCTGATTGTTGTACTGATTGTTGGTGTTCTACTTAAAACTTCCTTGTTAATCACGTATTCTATGAGAACTGTGCATCTATCGCCTCAAGTTTCTTTTGTATTCGTCTCGAGATTCTCCATAGTTCGACGTATTCCCGCATCCAAGGGTTGAGGTTAAAAATAGGGTTGAGGTTTAAATTTTTTGCGAAAAGAACGCAAGCAAAACTGCAAGATTAGAGCGGTCAAACTCTCTCTTTTGGGCGCGTACGAATAAAGAAAAAAACTCCTGCTCGGTGAGTAACGACAAAAGAAGAAAATGTTTATTTACAATATATACAGGGGAAAAAAATGGTAAGGGATAAAAGGACGATTAGTAGAGAAATAAAGGGAAAAGGGAAAATGTTCTTAACTTATAAAGGCTTTCTCAAAATATTTCTCTGAGCGTCTAAAGAGTTCTTTAAGCGATTAGATATTATTGTTAAGGTTCAGATAGAAACACTCACAGTTCTTGTAGAGTTGGAAATTTGTTCGCAGATGAAGGAATCCTGCAGCTGAGTGAGTTTTTTTTTTTTTTGGTCGACGACTGAAGTCCAGTGGGCTCGTCAGAAGTAGTGATGGGATGCAGCTTTTTGGATTGGTCTTGAATAGTGGATCGACGTTCGTTTTTGACAGCCCTTTTTAATAGTTCTTCTTTGGTTGAAAGACGGTGGGCAGAAATCTCACTGTCGAAATAGGCAAGATTTTCCAAATTTATAGAGTTTTGTGAGGCTCCGATGGATCGGGGACTTTTCCCTCCAAAATTGTTGTACAAATTTCCTGGCCCTCTATTGGTCAGAAAACACATTCTTATCTCTGATAAGAATCAGGGCCCTGGGAGCCAGTTTCGAAGGTACTGAAGACAGGTTGAAAAGTGAAGAAGCTGTGAGGTTTCTCCCAGACTTTATGGCTCCATGGAAAGAATAATGGTGGTGGAATTCCTTTTTATTTTCCAGCTCTCTCCTTAGTGAGAAAATATATTCTTATCTCTGATAAGAATGAAGGTCTTGGGAGCCGGTTTTGAAATTAAAAGAGGTTAGAGTGAGGAGAAAAATAGCGAGAATGTGAACTTGTGAAATTGTTGTTCTCAAGTTAAATTCTTTACTTGCTTGATTTTGCCGTCTCAAATGTGTAGTTCGCCTGTAGGAATGCCCCTTTTGCTAACAACCATACATTATATCAGTGTTTCTCAACCGATGCATATTAAAAAAGCTAGAGACGCCAACCACATGGTTTCATGTCTAAGTCAAGTCTTTGAGAGTTTAAACTAGATGCTAAATTCCTTAATCTTTAAGAATGAGCGGATAATCTTTTCTATTTTGCCTTCCTTGACGAATTTAAATCAGTCATTATCGGTATCTCTAAAAAAAAATATAGCAGGTTCTTCATAAATCCATTTAATATACGCTTAAATATGCGATGTAATATCTTTAAAATAAATGCTTATTTCAGGAGATTTCTTTATTATTTTTATATTTAAAAAAAAGTATTTTCCGTATCTAAGTCAAGTCTTTGTCATTTGAGTGGATGTTAAATTCCTTGATCTTTAAGGAGTGGATAATTTTTGAATTGAATTGACCTTTTGCCTTCATCAGGGAATTTAAATCAGCCACTATCGTCCTCTCTAAAAATAGATTCTTCTTAAACCCCTTTAACTGAAAACTCTACGGCTATCCTCTTTGGGAACACTAAACCAGAAATGACAACTCTAAAGGTAATTTTCTTATTTTCCAAAGCACAGGTTTCACACAAGCATAATTATATATACAATGTAATGTCTCCAAATTAAACGCTAAGAGCACAAATTTAGGAAGGTGAGGAGATTTTACTATTTATGGCATCCATTATTCGAACTACTGTCCTCATCTTTTGTTGCCATATTAAATCACACCATTTCGGCCGTAAAAGATCTGGGGTCAAAGTTGTACGCTCCAGCCTTCTTCAAAGGTGGTTGGAATTTTTGGACTGAACCTTTATTTTTTTAAAATAGGTTTGATCTAAACCAACGCCTGAATAAAGGCGTTGGTTTAGATCCATTGACAGGACCTAAAGAGTTGTGAGTTCAATACCCGGTTAAGGCGATGGAGAACTTGGAGAGGGGAAATTAACGGAGATAACTGATAGCGACATCCATTAGACATGACGTGGAACTAGAACAGTTCTAAGAAAATAAAGGGTTCAGTTTTGACATTCCAACCACCTGAAGGAATAAAGGCCAAAGAGTTGGTCCAGAAACAAAAAAAACAAAATGGGTTGATAAATAAAAGGATGAAGAAATGCAATAAGATGGGGACAATAGTCCAAATAATATAAATATATGTATATATATATATATATCATCTCAGAAATATAGACAGATACTGTCAGGAGACTTCTTTATTATTTTTTAATTTTCGAATATCATTACAAATTTTCCCTTATTAAAATTTAAAGTGCACGCCAGAGATGTAGTTATTCAACAAATGCGCCCGGAAGTAAAAATGATTAAGAAACAGTGTATTATATCTTCTTATGATTGAGGCATGGGAGAATAATGAATTGCGGGTCGGCTTGAGAAAGTTATTAAGAGTTCGAATTCCAGTCAGTTCATTGAATTTTAGACAACGTGCTAGTTGAATCGGGTAGATGAGGCTACGTAATTATGGAATAATTCGTATTCTGAGAACTTTGAGACCCGGGTCGATTTGTCAGGAAGAGGATACTAGTCTGATGTTATCCGACTAGAAGAGTCGACTCCAGCGTGCGGCACGTTTAGAAAGTTGAGAACTTTTAGAAACCTTGTGGGTGAAATTGATAGACGGAACCCTGTCGATAAGCCTTCATCCTGAGAAGTCACAAGACATCGTGGCCGAGGGCTTCAGCATGCTGGCCTTGTTCGAATTGTTAGACAACACTGAGCTCTTTTTCTCAGAAACAAAGATGAGGGATACTAGTAATTCAGGTCTGCTCAGCATAGTTGCAGTATAAAACCACATATGGGCTCTGGGTGTTGAATAAACACCGAAATGCGCACTAGGAGCAAGCGTTGAAACAACAAAGATGAGGATACTAGTCTGAATAATTCATGGAATAATGACAACTTCATCTGAGAACTTTAGACAACCCTGGTAGATGGGTTGAATCCTCTGAATATGGGACAATACTTCATCCTGAGAACTTTAGATACACTAGGAACAACAAAGATGAGGAAAGGTATGAATTGAACTCTTTTCATCCTGAGCCACACTAGGAAGGCTGAATTGTGAATACGACAGCCTTGGGAGAAGGAAAACATGGAATAATGCAACCCTGGTGAAGTACATACTCTGCAACTGAAGAGTTGGAAAGAGGTCGCATTGAATAATTCATGGAATAATGACAATACTCATTCTAGAACTTTAACAACACTAGATTAGTTGAATACAACAAAGATTTCCTGGAATTTCCGATTTCTTTTTAGACAATCCTAGAAGGCTTAGGAATACAACAAAGATGTTGTTAATAATTGGAATAATGACCATTGATCCGAAATCATGGTAACACTAGGAAGTTCTGAAGAGTTGAATCGCAAAAGATGTAAAATTAAATAGATCCGGCAGATATCATCCCGAGTCTTAGACAACACTCCTTTTCTGAGGATTCTTGTATACTTGTTCAATTCATTTTACTAGAACTTAGACAACACTAGGAAGGTCTGTTCTCAACAAAAGCAAGGATATCGAGTTTTGGAAAATGACATACTTCATCCTGAGAACTTTAGACAAACTAGGAATGCGAGGTTGAATACAAACAAAAGATGAAAAATGGAATATTGCTCATAAGAGAACAAATGATAGGGAAGAGTTGAATACAACAAAGATGAGGATACTAGTCCATGGAATAACCAACGGCATCCTGAGGAGGAAGACAACACTAGGAAAAGAATGGAATACAACAAAGATGAAATTTGAATTTTGGAATGTTCCAATTTTGAGAACTTTAGACAACACTAGGAAGGTGATTCATGTGAGGATTTCTGAATAATTCAAACAAAGACATCTTCAAATTAGACAAAATAGGAAGGCACAAGAGTTTACAACAAAGATGATTCTCATAAACTGGATTGATTAAAACATTAAAATTGTTTCCATTGTGAATTGCTACCGATATGACGTAAAAGATTCAAGCCAAAGCCTCAAAATAAACAAAGATGAGGATACTAGTCTGAATTTCTAAGAAAATGTCGAATGAGAAAGACAACATAGGAAGGCTAAGAGTTTCTGCTCGAATAACTGTGAAGAGACATTATGAGAATATTAGACAACACTAGGAAGGCTGAAGTTTTTTTAAATAGGTTTGTTTTAAGACATTATTCAGTGAACTGTCGTCAGGTGAGGACGGCTTCATGGAATAATGGCTCATTACCTTTGAATACAACAAAGTGGCTTTTCATGGAATAATGGATTCTGAGAACTTTTACAACCCAACGTCGATCGTTGAATACCAGGCGTGCATGGAATGAACGATTTGTTGAGAACACAAAGCAATTTTACAACAAAGATTTGAATATATTGTCGACACTGCTGATAATTACACACAACTCAGTGACGAATATGTATCGTTGTTGATGTAAGAAAATATGAATGGTGACTTGCAAGTTAAATATTGTACAATATGGTCCACACTGTGTGACTGACAATTCTTAATGGAATAAAGAGCGGGCGAACAAATGGAATAATGTTGGTCTTTAGAAAAAAACTAGGAAACAAAGGGTTGATAATATAAATTTTGAAAAGGATGATGGAAAATGAATATTGAGAACTTTTATAGAAGGAAGGCTGAAGAGTTGAGATAATATATATATATATATATATATATATATATATATATATATATATATATATATTTTAGACAATGAGAGAGTTGAAGAAAAACAAAAAGAAAATATTTACAGATAATTCACATGGAAAATATTTCATCTGAGAAATTTAGACAACACTAACTAGGCTGAAAGTTGAAAAGAACAATTATTAGAATAATTCATACAACACTGACAATACTTTATCTGAGAATATAAGACAACACTAGGAAGGCTGGAGAGTTGAATACAACAAAGATGAGGATAATAGTCTGAATAATTCATGGAATAATGACAATACTTCATCTGAGAATATAAGACAACACTAGGAAGGCTGGAGAGTTGAATACAAGAAAGATGAGGATACTAGTCTGAATAATTCATGGAATAATGACAATACTTCATCTGAGAACTTTTAGACAACACTAGGAAGGCTGGAGAGTTGAATACAAAGAAAAGATGAGGATACTAGTCTGAATAATTCATGGAATAATGACAATACTTCATCTGAGAACTTTAGACAACACTAGGAAGGCTGGAGAGTTGAATACAACAAAAGATGAGGATACTAGTCTGAATAATTCATGGAATAATGACAATACTTCATCTGAGAACTTTAGACAACACTAGGAAGGCTGAGAGTTGAATACAACAAAGATGAGGATACTAGTCTGAATAATTCATGGAATAATGACAATACTTCATCTGAGAACTTTAGACAACACTAGGAAGGCTGGAGAGTTGAATACAACAAAGATGAGGATACTAGTCTAAATAATTCATGGAATAATGACAATACTTCATCTGAGAACTTTAGACAACACTAGGAAGGCTGGAGAGTTGAATACAACAAAGATGAGGATACTAGTCTGAATAATTCATGGAATAATGACAATACTTCATCTGAGAACTTTAGACAACACTAGGAAGGCTGGAGAGTTGAATACAACAAAGATGAGGATACTAGTCTGAATAATTCATGGAATAATGACAATACTTCATCTGAGAAACTTTAGACAACACTAGGAAGGCTGGAGAGTTGAATACAACAAAGATGAGGATACTAGTCTGAATAATTCATGGAATAATGACAATACTTCATCTGAGAACTTTAGACAACACTAGGAAGGCTGGAGAGTTGAATACAACAAAGATGAGGATACTAGTCTGAATAATTCATGGAATAATGACAATACTTCATCTGAGAACTTTAGACAACACTAGGAAGGCTGGAGAGTTGAATACAACAAAGATGAGGATACTAGTCTGAATAATTCATGGAATAATGACAATACTTCATCTGAGAACTTTTAGACAACACTAGGAAGGCTGGAGAGTTGAATACAACAAAGATGAGGATACTAGTCTGAATAATTCATGGAATAATGACAATACTTCATCTGAGAACTTTAGACAACACTAGGAAGGCTGGAGAGTTGAATACAACAAAGATGAGGATACTAGTCTGAATAATTCATGGAATAATGACAATACTTCATCTGAGAACTTTAGACAACACTAGGAAGGCTGAGAGTTGAATACAACAAAGATGAGGATACTAGTCTGAATAATTCATGGAATAATGACAATACTTCATCTGAGAACTTTAGACAACACTAGGAAGGCTGGAGAGTTGAATACAACAAAGATGAGGATACTAGTCTGAATAATTCATGGAATAATGACAATACTTCATCTGAGAACTTTTAGACAACACTAGGAAGGCTGAAGAGTTGAATACAACAAAGATGAGGATACTAGTCTGAATAATTCATGGAATAATGACAATACTTCATCTGAGAACTTTAGACAACACTAGGAAGGCTGGAGAGTTGAATACAACAAAGATGAGGATACTAGTCTGAATAATTCATGGAATAATGACAATACTTCATCTGAGAACTTTAGACAACACTAGGAAGGCTGGAGAGTTGAATACAATAAAGATGAGGATACTAGTCTGAATAATTCATGGAATAATGACAATACTTCATCTGAGAACTTTAGACAACACTAGGAAGGCTGGAGAGTTGAATACAATAAAGATGAGGATACTAGTCTGAATAATTCATGGAATAATGACAATACTTCATCTGAGAACTTTAGACAACACTAGAAGGCTGGAGAGTTGAATACAATAAAGATGAGGATACTAGTCTGAATAATTCATGGAATAATGACAATACTTCATCTGAGAACTTTAGACAACACTAGAAGGCTGGAGAGTTGAATACAACAAAGATGAGGATACTAGTCTGAATAATTCATGGAATAATGACAATACTTCATCTGAGAACTTTAGACAACACTAGAAAGGCTGGAGAGTTGAATACAATAAAGATGAGGATACTAGTCTGAATAATTCATGGAATAATGACAATACTTCATCTGAGAACTTTAGACAACACTAGGAAGGCTGGAGAGTTGAATACAACAAAGATGAGGATACTAGTCTGAATAATTCATGGAATAATGACAATACTTCATCTGAGAACTTTAGACAACACTAGGAAGGCTGGAGAGTTGAATACAACAAAGATGAGGATACTAGTCTGAATAATTCATGGAATAATGACAATACTTCATTTGAGAACTTTAGACAACACTAGGAAGGCTGGAGAGTTGAATACAGTAAAGATGAGGATACTAGTCTGAATAATTCATGGAATAATGACAATACTTCATTTGAGAACTTTAGACAACACTAGGAAGGCTGAGAGTTGAATACAACAAAGATGAGGATACTAGTCTGAATAATTCATGGAATAATGACAATACTTCATCTGAGAACTTTAGACAACACTAGGAAGGCTGGAGAGTTGAATACAACAAAGATGAGGATACTAGTCTGAATAATTCATGGAATAATGACAATACTTCATCTGAGAACTTTAGACAACACTAGGAAGGCTGGAGAGTTGAATACAACAAAGATGAGGATACTAGTCTGAATAATTCATGGAATAATGACAATACTTCATCTGAGAACTTTAGACAACACTAGGAAGGCTGAGAGTTGAATACAATAAAGATGAGGATACTAGTCTGAATAATTCATGGAATAATGACAATACTTCATCTGAGAACTTTAGACAACACTAGGAAGGCTGGAGAGTTGAATACAATAAAGATGAGGATACTAGTCTGAATAATTCATGGAATAATGACAATACTTCATCTGAGAACTTTAGACAACACTAGGAAGGCTGGAGAGTTGAATACAACAAAGATGAGGATACTAGTCAGAATAATTCATGGAATAATGACAATACTTCATCTGAGAACTTTAGACAACACTAGGAAGGCTGGAGAGTTGAATACTAGGAAGGCAGGGGAGAGAAAGATGAGGATACTAGTCTGAATAATTCATGGAATAATGACAATACTTCATCTGAGAACTTTAGACAACACTAGGAAGGCTGGAGAGTTGAATACAACAAAGATGAGGATACTAGTCTGAATAATTCATGGAATAATGACAATACTTCATCTGAGAACTTTAGACAACACTAGGAAGGCTGGAGAGTTGAATACAACAAAAGATGAGGATACTAGTCTGAATAATTCATGGAATAATGACAATACTTCATCTGAGAACTTTAGACAACACTAGGAAGGCTGGAGAGTTGAATACAACAAAGATGAGGATACTAGTCTGAATAATTCATGGAATAATGACAATATTTCATCTGAGAACTTTAGACAACACTGAAAGGCAGGAGAGTTGAATACAAACAAAGATGGGGATACTAGTCTGAATAATTCATGGAATAATGACAATATCATCTGAGAACTTTAGACAACACTAGAAAGGCTGGAGAGTTGAATACAACAAAGATGAGGATACTAGTCTGAATAATACAGGAATAATGACAATACTTCATCTGAGAACTTTAGACAACACTAGGAAGGCTGGAGAGTTGAATACAACAAAGATGAGGATACTAGTCTGAATAATTCATAGAATAATGACAATACTTCATCTGAGAACTTTAGACAACACTAGAAAGGCTGGAGAGTTGAATACAATAAAGATGAGGATACTAGTCTGAATAATTCATGGAATAATGACAATACTTTCATTTGAGAACTTTTAGACAACACTAGAAAGGCTGGGGAGTTGAATACAATAAAGATGAGGATACTAGTCTGAATAATTCAGGAATAATGACAATACTTCATCTGAGAACTTTAGACAACACTAGAAAGGCTGAGAGTTGAATACAATAAAGATGAGGATACTAGTCTGAATAATTCAGGAATAATGACAATACTTCATCTGAAAACTTTAGACAACACTAGAAAGGCTGGAGAGTTGAATACAATAAAGATGAGGATACTAGTCTGAATAATTCATAGAATAATGACAATACTTCATTTGAGAAC
The DNA here is from genome assembly GCA_903632075.3 of Acanthosepion pharaonis. Lineage (NCBI taxonomy): Eukaryota > Metazoa > Mollusca > Cephalopoda > Sepiida > Sepiidae > Acanthosepion > Acanthosepion pharaonis. Next base: position 666,594 of record CAHIKZ030001213.1, read on the forward strand.
TTTAGACAACACTAGAAAGGCTGGAGAGTTGAATACAATAAAGATGAGGATACTAGTCTGAATAATTCAGGGAATAATGACAATACTTCATCTGAGAACTTTAGACAACACTAGAAAGGCTGGAGAGTTGAATACAATAAAGATGAGGATACTAGTCTGAATAATTCATAGAATAATGACAATACTTCATCTGAGAACTTTAGACAACACTAGGAAGGCAGGAGAGTTGAATACAACAAAAGATGAGGATACTAGTCTGAATAATTCATGGAATAATGACAATACTTCATCTGAGAACTTTAGACAACACTAGGAAGGCTGGAGAGTTGAATACAATAAAGATGAGGATACTAGTCTAAATAATTCATAGAATAATGATAATATTTCATCTGAGAACTTTAGACAACACTAGGAAGGCTGGAGAGTTGAATACAACAAAGATGAGGATACTAGTCTGAATAATTGATGGAATAATGACAATACTTACATCTGAGAACTTTAGACAACACTAGGAAGGCTGGAGAGTTGAATACAACAACGATGAGGATACTAGTCTGAATAATTCATGGAATAATGACAATACTTACATCTGAGAACTTTAGATAACACTACGAAGGCTGGGGAGTTGAATACAACAAAGATGAGGATACTAGTTGGAATAATTCAATACCTCATCTCAGAACGTCATGTCACAATTCCATGCAACTATAAATGAGTCTGCAAATGGCTAACATTCTTTGTTTTCATATAGTTCTTTGGTAACAGGATGGGCCTTCATCGCGAAGAGAATGAGATTCCGTCTGTAGTTTGATTTGTTAGATTCAGTTAACTCATCTCTATCCGGAATGAGGACAAAAAATTAAACGATCTTATCACTTATACCATTTAATTATTGCATGTTTTCTAAATATATGCCAGATTTCTCCAGAGATGAATTTTTAAATATCGCAAATTTGTTTTCCCCTTTCTGATGTGGGAGTTGGGTTGATGAATGTTTACAATCAGGCACTAATGGTTCACACATGACGTGTTTAATTTCATTGCTTCACTTATCGATTTTAAAATGAACTTCTTTGAAGACGGTGGATTTAAGAACCTTTCTAAACCAAACATGAACACATGCGTTTTTGTTTTTAAATAAAAGAATAACAATTTTTTCTTGAAGTTGCGCTGCGTTTATACTTAGGGTCACAAGGGAGAAGTCCCTCTTTTATGCTTCCTTTTTATTCCCCCTTTTTATGTTCTATTACCATCATCTCGGAAATGCAATTGATCGTGGCCGTTCATGTTTTAGCTTCTTCGTTGAAATATTTTTCATTTAATTCTTATTAAGTTTCACGATAGTTAAAGCCTCTAAGCTTCTGGTTATTTTATTTATTAGCCAATTTCTGTTTTCAGTTATATATATATATATATATATATATATATATATATATATATATATATATATATATATATTAAGACATTTTTTTATGTTTATTCATTCTTTTTATAGATACAAATATTTAAGTAAATGGTCTGTTTATAATAAAACAGTATTAAACAACATTTACCGGCGAAGGACGAATATTTTCTGTGAAATTTGTATCTTAAAATAATTGTCGGACTTTGTCCATTTCATAATGTATGATATATATATATATATATATATATATATATATATATATATATATATCTTCAGGACATATTCATAAAACATAATTAACATTAGAACATATAAAAATTCAACATGAAAAGACGATGGACATAAGAGCACAACAATAATGATGGTCTAAAATAGACAAAATTAGTCAATGTCAGAGGGGACAGGGAGAGAGAGAGAGATAAAGGAGAGAAGATGGTATAGTTACAGGAAGTAAGGCGGGGTGTTACATCGTGGAGGTATTCACAAATGGTATCTTAATTCCAAATGTATGAAATATTTTGCTCTGTTTAATGAAAATTAACATTGATCGTTCTTTGTGAGTCAGTTTTAACGTTTAATATTTAAAATTCTATATTATGTCAGTAGGATTCGCTTGGATTATACCAGTATAGGTGGAATAGGGTCTGAGTTATGTATATTTATATGTATCATATTTTTTGAAAGTTTTTCCAACATCCAAACTTCTTTCCATTTTGTAGGAGTTAAAGAATATAAAAAATGAACACAATTTTGGTCACTTCTAGAGCCATTTCTCGGATGTTTTGTTTCTGGAGTTGTTATTTTTTGCTCATGTTTCGAAAGTTACGTTGTAAATTATATTTGTGTTGTTTTTGGAAAAAGGACTGTTCATTCCAAGCTCTGACGTGCCACACAAGACTGGAATTCGCAAAAGCATCTTTGTATTTTTTTTTTTTAATTGTAAACACTATTTCCACTATTAATGTAAGTTTGATGTTAGGAGAGAATTGTTTGATATATAGGGCCTCCCAAATAGCAAGATGTTTCTGATAATATAATTTATATAGAATTTTTGTGTTTTCGATTAGAATTTTCATTAATTCATTAATATGCATATATATATATATATATATATATATATATATATATATATATATATATATCTTTCATTGAATACGGCCACTTTTATAGCCATTTAAAAAAAAACAACCCAAATATAATTTATAAAGTAACAGTGAAAGCATGAGGGAAAAATAATAACACCCTTGAAAATGGCTATAGAAGAGACCGAAAACGCTTGGGACAATAAAAATTATGGACAATTTTTATATTCCTTAACTTCCACAAAACGGGAAAATACTGGCAAAACTTAATAAAAATGTATTCAACCTTCCTTTTCGGCCGTATTCAATGATATATATATATATATATATATATATGCCAACAAGAAAGACATAAATCGGAGTTAAAATATTTTTTAAAAATAGAATCACACATTAATTACTTAAATATGTATTTAGGTTTACTCAGAGAATACAGTTTCCACACAGTGCTTTCTACAAACTCCCGCAACCCTAATCCTGAAATTGCTTGGCTAAAATCAAATTTCTTACAGTAATACAACAAAGAAAAAGAAAAAGAAATCAACAATATTCGCCGGAAGACTGAGTATTTCTGGCTTCGTTGAAAAAAGACACAGGCATGTCCGAAAATTCCGACCTTAAAATATTTCGCTTCGTGCTTCGGTTTAGTCAAAAAACCTTCTAATCTATATAATAAATGCGAATGTCTGTGTCACACCTTTTCAACTTTACTCGTAGAGGCTGTAGGCCAACATATCATACCATTTTGGAATCAGGCCAACTCCGTGGGCAAATTAAAAACATTCCAACTCGGTTCCAGACCCACTATCCTGAAAGTTTAGATTTCCGAGTTTTCATTATTGCGATTGTTTTCGGATTCCACCATCTTGGCTTCTTTTGATAAAATCAATTAAAGGGACATAACTATTTATATTTCAATAGCCATCTTCAAATGAAAAAATAAAGTTTTCAAATTACAGTATTTGAAAATAAAATTGTCCGTATTTTCAACTTTACTCCTAGAAGCTGTAGCCCAATGTATTTTGGAAACAGGACGACTCCGTGTGCAAATTAAAAATATTTTAAAAGGTAAGCTTAAATATTAATGCAATACTTAAATGCAGCGATCAATTTTGAGTTCTGTAGTTTATTGTTGCCTATCGGATCCCCCCTGCCTATTGTGATGAAGGCCCAATCAAGAGCCCTCTGCAGAAGCTAGCTTAAATGCCGCGGGTAGGGCGGCTTTTAAGCTAATTTTTAATAAATATGATCAATCTTATTGACAATATTGTTATCATTTGCTTCTCTTTTTACTCTTCATATTTAATTAAGTGGCCCATTAAATACACACACACATACATACATACATACATACATACATACATACATACATATATACGTGTGTGTGTTTTGGGTATATAGTCTATCAGATTTTATTTATTTTCTTTTTGCTGTTGCTTCCATCTTTTTTGTTATTAAATATCTAGCATTGTTATAATACAGTAGGTCGATTTTTTTTTTTTTTTTACTTTCTTAGAACATCAACATTGCACTCGTATGAAACCTGCGGTCTGATGTGCTAAGTACTGAGGACGAAAAATAGATTCATAGCTTTTATCGTCTGAAACATGTACAAAAATACCTAATTTCCGCAGGGTTTTTTTTTTTTTTTCAAACTGACTTCAAGATTTCAAGAATAAATCAAAATAAAATTAAAAAATTACATGATTTGAATGGAAAATATATTCAAACCAGAATTCTAATTATGAATCACCACAAGAAAAACATGCAATTTTTTACTGTAAAATCTGTGTAAAAAATTGTAAAAGTTTACAGAAAATGCTACTCAATGAATAGGTTTTGTTAGATCATAATTAATAAAAGCAAAAAATAGATAAAAGTGTATATAACACCATAAGAGGGTGGGAAACAAATTATAAGACAAAATGTTTTAAATTTGCATTTACTGAAGATCACACTAAAATTACTGTATTGTATAACATATTGCATAATAATATAGCTAAATTGTTCAGTGTAATTTCCCTTTGAAGCAAATTAAGGTCTTATTTGATGGGACAATGATTTAGTAATAATGTGCTTGTGCCATGCATTTTGTCCATATAAAATTTGTAAAGCTTCAGAAAATTATAAATTTTATAAAACTGTGTTATAAGGCTTTCACTGATCAACTGAATTAAATTCCAACGCTACAATTTTGAACCTAAACGTAATCTTTAAACTTGTTTCCTCAAAACATGGTAGCAACTTTGAAAAAAAAATATTTTGTGTTATTTGTCATCTCAACCCCTATCTTTCAAATTGAGGGCAATAAAACGGTTCCAAAATCAACCTGACCTACTGTGATAATTGAAGATCTCCCAAGAAAGGTGAAATGCTGTAAGAACATGAAAAACACACACACACACACACACACGCACACACACACACACACACACACACATATATATATATATATAATACGAAAAAGGTTTTCCTGAATAAATATTTCTGTTAATGTCTCTTCTGAATATCACCAGTCATGGCTCCCTGTAGATTCCCTTTCTTTTCATTTACTATAAATTTCTTTTCTTTCTTAGGAAAGTTAGTGGAGTGGATTCTCCTTAATTCTCCACAGTTTGAAACACAGTTTTTGTTGGGTTTTTTGGGGTTTTTTTTTTTGGTTTTTTTGTTTTTTGTTACTACTCCAGGCTAGAGAGACCAGTCTAGCCTGCCATATAACCCATAGCCAGAGGCAGAAAAAAATGGGATACATACCGCTCATAATGGCTCTAGTATGAAGGTAAACACAGCGGACGAGCCCAAAATTGTTTCAACGAGAGTACTTTCCAGGGAGGATTGTAGACAACGTTTAAGCAAGGTGTGGCTTGTTAATTTTAACGCCTCAAAAACCGAAACTTCCCTCTTTTAATAATCTGGGAGAACTCTTTTTTACCTTCCATCGTCATGGCTGATGCTAACCTCCAGAAGAGTGACTCATTGCACTTTCCCAGGTTAACGTTTTCAGCTGACATGAAGTGCAATGATGGATCAATTGTTAGGTTTGCTGCTCGGAGAGTCGGTCTGTTATGTCGTGCTAGACAATTTTTTCTCACCAGAATTTATCTTACGTATTTATTCGTCCTTGATTTGAATATTGCTGTCACATCTGATCTGGTGCACACAGTATAGAGATATTTTTCTTTTCTTTTCTTTTTAAGCATATCTCACCCCAAGCAAGGAGGGGGTGCCACTAGTATGCAAGGGATTACAGGGAATGAGAGTAAGAATAAAGAGGTGTTTTTGGAAAAAGGATAAAGAGAAGGGCATTGATCAGGGTCAAGGCATCAGAAAATGTCGATTGACATTACATTTGAATATTTGAAGATTATAGCTACCGGGGAAGCAAGTAATAGGAAAGGAGTTCCACTGACGGAAGGTGCGAGATAAGAAGTTGTTGGAGTATAAGGGATGGCTACATTTAGCCGTTTCGACAGTGAAAGGATGGGACCGAGATGCCAACCTAGTAGTACGTTTAAATTCATGCAGTTTGGGAACCAGTGAAAGTAGCTCGTTGGAGCAGTTGCCATGGAAATACTTGTAGAAAAGACAGAGGGAAGCGACGGCATGTCTGTGAGCAAGTAAATGTAGATGGGATGATAAAATGCAAAGAAGAATCTGCAATGTTATTGGTCCTGACCTGGCATATATATTTTTATGGTACATAGACTTTATGAAAGTAGTCCTAGTATAAATAAAAAAGGAAGACGGAATAAGGAACATAACTGAAGTATATATATATATATATATATATATATATATATATATATATATATATATATATATCAGACAAAAGGGATGCCGTTGGAAAAGCAATAACCCCAGCGATGTAAACATGTAGCAACAGAAAGAAATGATCTAGGGTACGGTAGGCAGGCTGTAGCGTTAAAGTTAACCAAGGGTACCATGAGAATGTAAGCCCTACCTAGATAGCGTTACGGTCACAATGAATTTTTTTACCCTAATAATTGTGTATAATTTATATATGAATACTGGGATATGCTTTAATAAAGCTCCACAATTTTGTTGATATTGATAATATTATTGTATACCCAAAATAAAGCTACTAGAATTCAAATTCTTTTGGTATTTCACTTTTTGCAATCATAATTTGCCGTATATTGCAGTGAATCTTGTCAAAATATCTTTAAGAATATGTCACGAAGAATTCTAAGAAAATAATACCAGCAAATGTAAAGAACATAATAAATAATAAGCATAAATAAACAGAGGAAGACAGAATAAGGAAGACAACTGAAGCATATACGATATATATATATATATATATATATATATATATATATATATATATATATATATATATTAGGTTGGTGCAAAAATAATGACGTAATAATGTCGTTTTTTGACGTATTTTTAACGTCAACATACAAATGCGTATGTACAGATATATCACCACCCGCATACATACATACATGTATCATAGCCGAAACTGCCCACATATGTTTATATATGTATGTGTCCCGACGGACGACCAAGTGCGTATATGTGTCTGCATACATCGATGTTTGCGTTAGTACGATGAATGACAAAACGACGAAATTTCCCCCACCACTTCCACAATAACACCAATACACGCAATCTACATAAACCCAAATTTTTTAAAACATTAATAAGTTTGTCTGACGATCGCTAAAGCGTGAAACCCAGGGTCACAAACTCACATCTATCCAACCAAATATGTTAGCTCTATCTCTGATATTGAGCGCTTTCTAATAAGTACCGCGCATATAATATATAAATAATTATACATATATATATTTGTTTATATTTATATACACTTTTCACACACACATATATATATATATATATATATATATATATATATATATATATATATATATATAATACAAAGGCTTAAACACTAATATTAGGGTTTAAGCCTTTTTATTATATCCTTACTCTGTCCTGGACATTGATTTCTACCTGGATTCTATCCTCTTGAATTTTTTATTCAAAAAATATACATATATGTATGCACCTATATATATATATATTTATATATATTTGCATATGTATGTGTATATTTACCATATATATATATATATATATATATATATATATATATATATATATATATATATGTATATATAGGTTTGAAACGGTACAAAAGCGTATTAAGGCATTAAAACAAGAAATCTTATATTGTAGGCTATAAGTTTAAAACTTAAAATTTTTTGTTCAGTATTATAGCAGGTACATGTTTAATTTTAACGTCCAACCGCAGTGTCGTTCTACCTTTTTTCTTTCCCTGTCCACTCATTCATGTCATCCATGACAGACTTTTTTTCTTTTCCTCATAATCTTAGTTCCCCGTTAACAGTTCTGACGAGAGGGGACGAAACCAGTCGACTGGTGTGTGTTTTGTTTTAAACTATCATGGCCTACTATATAAAATTTCTTGATTTTAATGCCTTAATACGCTTTTGTACCGTTTCAAACCTATTTAAATATATATATATATATATATATATAAACCGGCCAGTCACTCCAGCAAATGATGAAATTTCATCGCCAACAAATTAAGGACTCCCACACTGGAAAAATACCCCTTAGCCGACATATAGAGGAATGCGGAGGATAAAATCTGCCAAATTTTAGTGTCTTCCCAATTCTACCAATGTGACTACAGAGCCACTGAACAAAGGTGGATTAATAAGGAAACATTTTTAATCAACAAGTTCAAACCCATACTTAATTCATTACATAAGTAGATTCTACGAAATTCCCCTTACAATAAATGACTTATATAACCAGTTATGCCCCTTGGCTTTCAATTATTTTTCATTAGTACAAAACATAAGCATCAACACGTGGAGAAAGAAACAGTTAAAAACGTTTTGAAAAGCTAAGCGAAACCGGTTAGAGAAAAAAAGTGGTTTTTTTTTAAAAAGGAAAACAACAAATTATTTTTCTGAGAAAAAAACTTTGAAAATCCAAATGTAACAAAAGTTTTCTTCTCTGTAAAAATTCATATTATAAATAAATATCACTATATTAAATAATAGGTGCTTTTTTTTCCAATCCTCAATTTAGTCTATACAATAAGTTTTGGCACAGAATCTTTCTAACAACTTTTTTTTTATATATATATATATATATATATATATATATATATATATATATATATATATGCATGTTTCATTAAAACTACAGACAAGGTACTACGGTTGAGCTTTTTATTTAATTTTTCTTGTGTTCTGACAAGAGCTTTCTTTTCTGGACAAAGGGTGTGTCTTGTCAGAACACAAGAAAAATTAAATAAAAAGCTCAACTGTAGTACCTTGTCTGTCGTTTTTAATGAAACATGCATAAAGGAAGGATTGCTGCCTAAATATACAAATATATATATATATACAGGTAAAAAAAATACGTACCACAATGCCCCCAAACGACCCTCCGCAGGTTTTGAATTCAAAGTTGTTCTTTTCCTAAACTAGTTGCCATCCAAGGCTATAGAACGCAGTCTGTCCTGCTATTTACCCATAGCTTGGGGGTAAGAAGAGGATTCATACGTTTCCCAAGGGTATTTGCACGTAAGTAAATGAAATAGATTCAACTGGAATTCGAACTCGCCTCTCCGATTCCTCAATACAAGCCGCTATCCATATATATATATATATATATATATATATATATATATATATATATATATATAACATAGAAGTCAACACTTAGAGGCGACAGTGTGTTTCATGCTAGATGCAATCGTCAGTTGCCTGACGATTGCATCGACTGGCCGACTGACATTTGGGTGGCCTGATGATTGCATCTAAGTCGCCTCTAAGTGTTGACTTCTATGTTCACTTTTATATTATACACACGCTCTATCTCTGATAGTGAGCACTTTATCCCATAAATATAGCACATCTTGACTATATTTCTTCTTATATATATATATATATATTAGTGGTCAATATATATATATATATATATATATATATATATATATATATATATATATATATATATATATATATATATATATATATCAGACAAAATGGGCGCCGTTGGATGGAAAAGCAATAACCCAAGCGATGTAAACACGTGCGAACGAAGATGAACGCAGATTGGAGAAAGGAAGAGAAAACATTGTTAATTCTTCAATTATAAAAAGATGTATTTGTAGATTTTAAACGGCACACATAGTGAATGATGTTCTGTTGTTTATGCAGCATCAAAAGGAAGAATCTGGGCAAGGAGAGGCTGGCTTGTCGATGCAACTCGAGCTGATTTTGACCTTGTTTCTCTTCAATATCTTTTGAAGAGTGCTTCATGCTGGGGAATGCTTGTGTATGAGTCTAATGTACATTTTTCCTACGTTTGTTTTTACGGTAGGTTGTAAGTGTATGTCTCTGATACTCAACACTTCTACCCATAAATATAGTATACCCTAAACCAATATTTTCATCATCATCATCATATATATATATATATATATATATATATATATATATATATATATATATATATATATAATTATTTATTTAAAAATTATAACATAAATATGTTATAAAATCACTACAATTATGTTTCAATACGCCATAAATGTTTCTCCTCGGGCGATGTTAAAATACTGGAAATGGTGTTGAATCATAATTGCTATTACGTAGCGATTTTTAACATGGTTTAATATCCTAAAATAAATAATATTTAGCTCTAATTTGCACTGAGCACTCTATTAAATTAAATGTTACGTACAGTGGATTTATACTCCTTTTGTTTCTCATTTTATATATATATATATATATATATATATATATATAATTATTTATTTAAAAATTATAACATAAATATGTTATAAAATCACTACAATTATGTTTCAACACGCCATAAATGTGTCTCCTCGGGCGATGTTAAACTACTGGAAATGGTGTTGAAACATAATTGCTATTATGTAGCGATTTTCAACATCCTAAAATAAATAATATTTAGCTCTAATCTGCACTGAGCACTCTATTAAATTAAATGTTACGTACAGTGGATTTATACTCCTTTTGTTCTCATTTCATTTATATATATATATATATATATATATATATATATATATATATATATATAATTATTTATTTAAAAATTATAACATAAATATGTTATAAAATCACTACAAAAATAGCCATTTGGTTTCGACACCTCCGGTGTCTTATCAAGTGATGATGTTGAATGTAAAATAAATGGTTTTAAAAGTTTCAAACTAATTAACGATCCTTCGCAAGTGGAAAACGCTGTTACAAAAGCCAGAATGACCAATCAAAACACAAATATAGGAAAATTCAAAAAACTTGACAACGAAGTAACGTTATAATAGCTAATAAAAGCTTTAAAGTTGGGCTTATAGTAAAAAAAATTTATTCTAACCAATAACTATTAAATTATATGATAAAATTTTACAATACAGTTAAAAGTAAAAAATTACCAATTTTATAACTTATTTATGTTATAATTTTTAAATAAATAATTATATCTGCCCTACTCTGTATTGAGCACTCTTTTAAGAATAGTAATTGTTGATTATTGGAATTTATTCCGTATACACCAATCATATACTTGCTTATATATATATATATATATATATATATATATATATATATATATATATATATATATATATATATACATTTCGTTGAATACGAATAAGAAATATTCATGGAGACCTACCGGACACTTTTCATAACATATTTGTTGACAACACTAATACACTAGCATCATCTACATGCAAAAATGTTTAAAAATAATGAAAGCCTTATTAATAAAAAAAAAATTTTAAATTACTTAATAATATTAACTATGAACATGGACATAATATCTTGACCGTGTTTTGAAAAATGAAAACATTTTATAAAACATAAATACAACAAACTATTTCTTATTTAACAGTTAAAATATTTCATCCTTGAAAATGGCTAAATGTATAGCCGAAAGCGCTCGGATAAAAAGAACATTCGGAAAGTTTTTATATAATTTATCATCCGAAAAGAAAAAAATATTATTAGATCGCATGAGAAATTGCATAAAAAAAAAACTAAATAAAAGCACCTTGTCTGTCGTATTCAATGAAATGTGCATGGCAGAAGGATTGCTGCCTAAATACACACACACACACACATATATATATATGTGTGTGTGTGTGTGTGTGTGCTATTCTTTTCCTCTCTCTTTTTTTCTTTTTCTCTTTTATTTTATTTTTATTGCCTCTTTCCCTAGTTTCGCCAGAATGTACTCGCCAAATCTCTGAGCACCAACACCTTCTCCACCCCAGGTCCTATACCCTTTTTCTCCTCTGTGTTCAATATCTCACTCCCCTTCCATCCACCACTAACAATCCCAATTTTTAAATCTAAGGTTATTTTCACAAAATGTTTCGCACAGCGAGAAATCAGATAGAGATCGGATTTTTACAAATAATTCCATCGATAAACAGGTTTTCTCCCCAGCCACAAGAACTACTGTTGGTGAGTCTCCCCCATTTCTCTGTTTATTTCTCGCATCCGCCGATAAAGGACACAGGCGTGTCCTAAAATTCCAATCTTGGAACCTTAATCTCCATGGTTCATTTCTGCCATGTGGTTATTATTAATAAAGGTTTTCCATGCTGAACACATCGGTACCCTTTCGTTTGCTTTTGTTTTATTAACCAAATTATCTACTCTATTATATATATGTGTGTGTGTGTGTGTGTGTGTGTGTGTGTCTGTGTGTGCCTGTGTGTGTCTGTGTGTGGTTGTGGTTGTGTGTGTGTGTGTATGCCCGCGCGTGTGTGTGTATGTGTGTTTTTTGTTTATATACATTTCAATGAACATATATGGAAATAATGTTTTTGTAAAGTGTGTCTTGAGATGCAAAACGATCTATCATAATGTTATGCGGCATGTGTTATATTTTAACATAATGTTCACCTTTTTTCCTTTCCCCAATCCTCCCTATACTCAATTTTCCTCTCACTTTCACTCCCTGTAACCTCCTGCATGCTAGTAGCATTTTCGCATTCCTTGAGGTGAAATGAAAAAAAAACAAAAAACATTGCTTTTTAATAGCTTTATTGTCTTAAATGGGGTGCAATTATTTTTTTAATGCTCGAAATTTTCTGAAGTTTATCCAAATCGACAATCACATGATGAGGATCGGAAAACAAAACGGCCAAAACCTTGTGATATTAACAAAAAAGATGAGGACGATAGTCTGGGTGTAAAAAATGTAACCATATTTTCTAACTTGGAAAACAAACTCTAGTTATGACGTCAGAAAGAAATGTCGCTGGTAAAACCCAAATTCTACAAAAAAAAATTTGCATCCATTTTCTAAATTGGTAAAAGAAGAACTCTCTAAATTATAAAGATACAAAAATGTCTTGGTGGTTAATAATGAAGTGAGACCTTAATGTAAAGTCGTCTATCAAACGATAAAATCAAGGATAAGAGCGACAAACTCTCTAAAGCCGTATCTATTTAACAATTCCATCGGAATAAAACCAATATTTACTTTGATTCGCGCTCCAGTGCAACGAATTATCGCTTCCCATATTCCATATTTGGGTTTCCACTCAGTACCTTCCTTTTTTGATGTACCAATTCCAGAATTAAGTCGTTTCCACAGGCTCCAGTCGTCTCTTGTCATCTTTCCTGTTGAGTACTTGTGCGGCAAAGCACGCGCGCTTTGATGTCACTTTAGCCACACAAATGGCAAATGCTGATCATTTACATGACTGAACGACGAAGACCTAATGTGCGCAAAAAGGCATAAGCCTGACCGGTGACGATGCCAACGTCTCTAAATGGATAACGCGCTGCGCGTGTGACCCATACCCACATGGAATAACATGAGTGAGATGTTTCCGGCATTTGGCTCGAAAACTCCCTAAAGAAAAACAGGCCGTTGGACAGGGTTCATTTGTTTATTAGATATCAGGAACCTGGGAAATAATAACGAACACATTATTTTATTTTATTTTTTTATTTTTTTTTTGGGGGGGGGGTCTTTTAAACGAATAAGCTCCAACTATAAAGCCCGGAAATATAGGTGAGATGAAAAAATCTCGACCCAACACACTTCCCAAGAATCAATAATCAGATGTTTCGTCATTGAAATATTGATTTTCCAATTGGGTCGTGGATGAGGATTGGCACATCTTAAGTTAACTGGTCCGCTCATAAAACAAAGGAAACAATCTCTATCTATAAAAGGCAGGATGTGTGTGTGTGTGTGTGTGTGTGTGTGTGTGTGTGTGTGTGTAACGAATGCACGGCCGCAATTTTCGACGGATTTGCACCAAAATTTACATGCACATGCTCCAAGTTAGTGGGAAGGCCAAGACCGACTTTGCATTTCCCAACTCCCATCGATAGTGGAAATAATCGATTTTTTCATGCTTCTACAGCAGTTTTCATGTAGTTTGCGGCCATTTTGTACTGGCCAGAGTGAGAACCTATAGCTGGCTGCCACGAATAGGCAGGAAGATTCTATTGGCCAGCGTGAGAGCCAACAGCTGACTGACACGAATGTTAACTAGCATGCAAAAAAAAAATCGATAGCTGCATTCGTCACAAGTGGGAAAAATTTAAATCTGCATGGCACTTTACTCCAATTGGCTCATTCGCTTGCTTAAACTCAACGTTGATTCTGATTCTGCAGAACTGGGTTGGGTATGAAAAAGTATTTGTTGTTAACATTCTTTTTTCATTCAGTTTTTCCAGTTAAGAGTCCTTTTTTAAAGCTGATCGTTTTGTGTTCATTTTGTTTAGTTCTTTTTTTCGTAACAGATTTAATGTTTAGTATAGAGCTTAGAAAAAAATTGCAGTGTGAGATAGGCAAGAAGTAAGGCATGTAGCAACATCAGCACGGAAAAGGGAGAGGTCGATCCCAGTGTGCGGCACCTTTGGAAAGTGCCTAAAAACCATACCACGGTTCGATCCAAGCCTTGTGAATGAAATCGGGTAGACGGAACCCTTGGGTACCGTCGATAGCTGTACTAACATGAAGTCACAAGTCATCGTGGCCGAGGGCTTGGGCGTGCTGGCCTTGTTCAAATTGTTGATCACGCTAGAAAACACGCTCTTTCTCAGAAACTGTAGCTAAGGTCTGCTCAGCATACTTGCAGTGGGCTCTGTGGGTGTTGAATAAACACAAATGCGCTTGAGCAAGCGTCTGCAATAGGGATTGGCTAGCCGCCCTAGTAAACAGGGGTCCTTGAATACGAGTAGCCAAATATACCTATTCATAACATAAATACGATATCCAATTGATCACTGACTTAAAGAGTTATCTGTATTTCATTTTAATTTACAATGGTCAAGTTTGAATATCTTCTTCTTGCCATGTTACTTCAGGTTGTTGGCGATCATGGCTCTCCACAGTTTCTTGTCCTTTGTATGTCATTGATAACTGCGTACTACTACGAACTGGTAAAATAGACAATATCAGTAATACGTAGATATCAAAAATGTAAGCACAGTTTCAAAAAATTGACAATTGTAAATAAAAACAAAGTACAGACAACTCTTTAAGAAAGCAGGGATCGATATGACACATGTTTATATTATAAACAAGACCGTCCTTTTTAAAATAATTTTAAAAGCGTCAATATTTTTCGATTCGGACAAATGTCATTGTAGAGGAAGATCGGATCAATGGTAATATGCAGAAATTATTTGAAAAATAATAAAAATAATAAACCTCTTTTTTCAAAAGAGGACCAGTTAACCAGTTAGCAGTTCCTTCTCGGTCCAACCAAAAAAGTCCTGGTCAGATTTTTTTTTAATTTTGTTGAGCCAAGATCTTTTTAGCTTCTTGTATCTTGTAACGGCATTCACCCGGGGTGAGTTGAGCTGGCACCAATATTGGAGTTTCATGGGAATTTGGAATTCACAAGCGGTCTCCACCCGCATGTATAGCACATGAGATTTGATTATAGTGGTGAAGGTTTCGTGCAGGACCATCCACACTTTTTGAAGGGCCGATTACAAAGACCTGGTGCACTAAGTGTCACAAGGTCCCCAAACGACCCTCCGCAGGTTTTGAATTCAGAGTTTTCATTCTCCTATACCAGATGCCATCCAAGTCTGTCCTGCTATTTACCCATAGCTGGATGGAGAAGAAAAGGATTCACACCTTTCCCAAGGGTTAGCACGTAACTGGAATTCGAACTCGACTCTCCGATTCCTCAATCCAAGCCGCTATCCATTACTCCACCGTGCCTCCTTAAGGAAAGGGATTTTTCACTGCTTACAACAGTTCTTTTCAGCACCTCCACATGAAAAGTCACATGAGATAATAACAATAACAACTTTTCTGGAACAATAAACAAAAACGTTAAGAGTATGTCTGCAAATAAAGATACGAAAACAAATTCCTACTAATCTATCTAAAAACACATCCTTAGCTATGATTAATTAATGATGAACATGTCATTTTCGTTCATGATCGATTTCATCACGATGCTTCTGTTAAGATTAGAGGGTAATTATACATTCGTATTGCTCAAAGTACAGTGCAATAGTGCTACAAAAACCTCGGAGAATTCCAGTAAGATATCTTTAATCATTTCTAAGATACAACGGTTCAGGGCTTAATCTAACAAATGGGCAATTTTGCTGTTACACGATTTGGACAATTTTGTTGTCATATATATATATATATATATATATATATGTGTGTGTGTGTGTGTGTGTGCGCAAAATATACTTTTAATTTATGATATATTTATGGCTTCTCGGACTAAAGTTTTCTGCCGACATGAAAAGAAACAATTATATTGAATCAATTATTTTTATGACGGACTGGACTAGAATTCGAACTTGAGACGCAGGTTTCTTACGTCGAATCACTAACCATCAAGCTACTAGATACTTCAGTTAAATGTTACTAGCAGTACCCTTTAAAATATCACAGTTTGTCTATTCGATTCATCGTCATTCTCAAGGAAATTATTGAACATGCTCTTGGCGAGTCCAACGAATATAAAATACCAATGCTGTCTTGCATCGTTAAATATTTGAGCTTAACAGCTTTAACAAAATATTGAAAAAACATCCATAAGTATGAATTCAGGCTATTATTTAAAGAAGTAAGAAGGCACAAATGAAAAGATTAAAAACTGACAATTTTTTTTTCAATTTCACTGAAACAGACGTTAAACGTATGATAACGTTGTAATCTTTATCTTTCTTTCTCCCTTTCTTTCTTTCATTTTATGGGCTTTCTTTTATTCACTAAAACCAAAAGGTGTCTAGTCAGACTTTGATGTGCGGGTGGTGTAATGTATAATGACTCGGAATTGTTAATCGGAGAGCCGAGTTCCAATTCCAGTTGAGTTCGTTAAATTCACTTACGCGCAAATACCCTTAGGAAATGTATCAATTTGCTCTTGTCCTTCCATCTAGAGATTAACCAGGAAAACTTGTATCGCTAAATCATAATCATCTCCAAAAGAAAACAACAATTTTTTTACAATCTAAAGAAAATATTTTGTGGCTTTAAATAATTTGCAAAGTTTGATAAGACATAGAAAACTAATGGATTTAACTAGTTGAAATTTATTCTAGCGTTCACGTTCGTGATTCTATTGACTCGAAAATGTTGATTATGATAATTTAAATTTTAGTCAGCTTGTGATCCTATTTTTTTACACTTAATTGTATCATTTAATACTAACGCTGTCTGTTAAAAGCAAGGCTTGTATCACAAATCACTATTTTCCCTTCCCCTCCCCCACTAAAAAAAAAGATTTCTTGCAATCTAAAAATATTTTCTGGCTTTAAATAACCTGCAAATATTGATAAGCCGTAAAAAAACAACAAATTATCAATCAATCAAAAAGCGTCTCTGATACACCATTTTCTTTCATCTTTCCTCGCAAGAAGAACGAAATGGTTCATTTTTTATCTGAGGCAATGGCATGGCGTAACGCACGCGCTGACGGAGGAGTAAACAGAATTATAATATTATACAGTATTATACATTATTATACAATACTGCGATATTACATTTTATAATATCTTTTAAGCTGACAGATAACATTTAGATACAATAAGACAACGTTGTTTGTTTCTAGACTATAAGATATAGATATACAGTAGAACTCCCCAAATCCGAATATAGCATAATCTAGACTTCTTCGAATTTGGACTTATTTTTAAATCCGACCTTTTTTATTGACATAAATATGAAGCTTTTTCGTTCTCAACTCATATAGTGAAAACTTCTTCAAAATTATGAAGGACTATGATTTAACCCTAGATGAAATCTACAATGCTGATGAAAGTGATATCTATTGGAAATGTTTGTCCACCAAAAATTTAGCTAGTGCGGACGAACGAAGACCAACAGGTTATAAACTAAATAAATAAAGATTGACTGAGTGCTGGTGTGCAGGTAACCTCAAACTTAAACTTTTAGTTATTAGAAAATCTAAGTCTAGTCACATACAAATCCTCGAAAAATGCATGGATGAATCAGTATTTGTTTACTGATTGATTCTCTCAGGAGTTTGTCCCATCTGTAAAAAAAAAACAAACAAAAAAAACCTGCTTTGTTGAATTAGGCAAACCAAATTCAAGATGCTTACTTCTTTTAAACAATTGCAGAGCCCATCCAGATGAAGATAAATTAGTATCGTTTTGTATAAATATTTTGCGTATTATTTACCGCCAAACATTACATCGTTGACCAAACCAATGGATCCAACCAATGGATTCAACCAATGGATCAAGGGTGTCATTTGGAATATCAAATGTTTCTCCAAAAATCATTTCATAATGAAACTGATGAACTGTAATGTTAGCTTACAAAATTATCAGGTTAATTTGAAGCGTAACCCCCGCGTTCAGTTCGCATAAAAATGTCCAGAATACTTACATTTATATGTAATTGTACATACTCCATTCAAATCTGGTTTAATAATTTTGATAAAATCTACCGTTTTAGAGTTATCAACAGTGAAAGTTCGGATTCATTCGTGTTGCGGGCAGCCATTACTGGCGTTGTTTGCATACATTCGCTGCAGAATAGCTATCAGTGTAGGTATCATTGCGCAAACTGAGCGTGTGTCTACGTAAATAGTTCTTGTGCGCAGTAATTGAAACAAATTTAGACAAGAAAGAATAGTTCCGCATTTAGCTTTCCGTACTCTTCCACGTTTAGATTTCCGCAGCGAATGCATGCAAACAACGTCAGTAATGGCCGCCGCCAATGACGCAAAAGAATCCGAAATTCACTGTCGATATCTCCAAAACGGTAGATTTTATCATATTTATCAAGCCAGATTCAAATGGAGCATGTACAATTACACCTAAATGTAAGTATTCTGGAAATTTTTAATGCAAACTGAGCACGAGTGTTACCCTGCAAATAAACCAATTTTCAGAAAAAAATTACCGTCAATGATGCCATAGTCGTGGGATGAGGTGAAAGCTGACATTTTAAGAAAAGCATGGGGAAAGTATAGGTAGAGCTAGTGTAGCATGGGGAAAGCATAGGTAGAGCTAGTGTAGCAGAAAGAAATTTTGACAAAAGTCAAACAAATTGTTTAGAATAAGAACCAGAGGCGCAGAAAATTATTTAAAACTTGCTTCTTGCTGAACACAAACAATCTTCAGTCCCATGATGCAGATGATGTTGTAGTATTGGTCGGTCGAAAAGCAGGAATAGATGATGATAGTCATAAAGAAGACATCGTTCAAAATAGTGTTAATAGTGACAGTTGCCGTAATAGTGAGTCTATATTAGACGATCAAATGATGATGAAACAGTATCATGGGAAATAGCAGAGAAGTCTATTGAAACGCTATTCAAATTCATTCAGCAAAACCCTTGTTTCAATAAACATTGGAATATCCAGACATGCGCATTACAAAATGAAATTATCAAAAAGAAACTGCACAATCGTAAAGTGAAAGAATGTTGTACTCGCGTCAAAAGCGCCATAGAAACAACTTTCACGAACGCAAATGAAGAACGCAGCGAAAAGATCTTACAATGGACGAATGCTAAATTTATAACCTTCATAAATTTTTAAACATTTCATAAAGTATGTCTATATTTCTGAGATGAGGTATTATGTACATCATTTACATTATTCGGACTACTGTCCTCATCTTTCTCGCCACAAAAATCTCCTGAGCCGACCAAGCATAGAAATAAATACAATATGGGAACCAGTAATAAGGAGTGCCAGAGAAAAACAATGATAACAAAGTTGCAATATAAGCTCTGGTAAAAACATAAATGATAACAGCAAAATTGCAATATGAGCACTGGTAAAAATGGTTGATGAAGACATTAGGTTTATAATACCCAGAAATTTATACCTCAAGGACACATGGCACAGTGGACAAAGGCGTTCGTGACAGGACCCAAAGAGTGTGAGTTCAATACCCGGTTAAGGCAGTGGAGAACTTTCAGAGGGAAATTAGCAGGAGATAACTGATAACTGACATCTATCAAACATGGCACGTGGAACTAGAACAGTCTACCCCAGTGAGCGAAATAAAGGGTTCAGTTCTAAATTCCAACCACCTGAAGAAGGCCGGAGCGTACAACGGCCGAAACGTTGTGATAAATATGGCGACAAAGATGAGGACAATAGTCCGAATAATGTAAATAATTTCATAAGGTGTCTTAGTTTTTCACAACTTACAATATTTTTTAGCACATTACTATTGGTTGTCAGTTATTTTTGTACATTTATGTATTCAATCTACACTTTAAATAAATACGAATCAACGTTACAAACAACTTTTTGTATCTTAAACTCTAAAATTTAGTAAAAATTTTAAGCATGCCACAGCAGCCTTTTCTTCCTCGAATTCGTTCGGTTGAGAGGAGTTGTACTGTAAATAAGAATAGAACTTTTACAAGTACATGTATTTTTTCTCTATACATTCGAAACTTATTTCCCTTGAAGTGAACGCAAAGTAATGAAACTCACCAGTCTGTATCTAGAATGGCATCTCATGCGCTAAAGAGTTCAGTAACTTCAGCTCGTGAGTCCAGGTGTGTGTTTCAGTGAATGGCTGGCCATTTTGAAATATGAATCTTGCATAGAAATTTAGGTTAACGCGAACTCCAGCAAATAGAGAATCTCCGCTCATTTGCATGGAGTGACAATCAATTGTATCAAGTTGTATGTGTTGTCTGTAATGACGAAGAAATGATTGCACTGTCTGTTGTGCCTGCCAGCTACGAAGTCCAGATCGGCTGCATCAGTCATTTCTGGCGAATTCAATTATTATACACTGGAAACTTGACGTTCCTTTTTTTTTTTTTGTTTTTTTTTGTTTTTTTTTTCCTTTTTTTTTTTTGTCTTTTCTTGATTTTATTTTTTTTATCTTGAAAGCTATAATTGTTTGTATTGATGTGATATGTTTGCTAGAATCGAACGGTTTTCAGGAGGCGACGGGCTTTGGCGAGATGACTGACTCTTTTAATGGCATCCGTAAGCAAGCAGACAAGGCAGGGGCCATCTGGAATATAACAGTGTGACTAAATTAAAAGAGAATCTGTCACATCAAGGTTAGGTTGCAGAATTATTCGCTTTTATGTGTGGATCAGAACTGGAAAATGAGGCACCTGGGATTTTGCTGATGAGGACAGAGTGAAATGCTATTGGCTTCTCAAATAGCAAAGATTTAGAAATGGTTTCATTCAACAAAACAATAAAAAAAGAAGGAAGAAAACATTTACTTGCATTCGAACCAATATCTCGCGTTCGGCAGAATAGAAAAAGAGACATTGTCAGGCTAGGAACGAGTGTCTTTTAGGCACTATTGCAAGCTGTTGTCAACCGCTTCTTGGCAGAAATTATCTGACTTAAGAATCGCGTCGCCATCTTTATTGTTCAGCGGGAAGTTGCATGTTTGATGTGGAAATTCGATTCTTGAAGCTTTTGACAAATGAGTTTATATTCAAATCGTTAGTGGTGAGAATGTTTTCCCTTGGGACAATATTGACAAGAATGATAGTAATGATAATAAAACGTTAATAGCAGTAGTAGCAGTAACAGAAGAGGAGAAAAAGAAGAAAAAGAAAGAAGAGGAGGATGAAGAAGCATAAGGATAAAAAGAAGAGGTAGTAACAGAAGAAAAATAAGAAGGGAGAGGAGGAAGAACAGGAAGTAAAAGAATAAGAAGAGGAGGAAAAAAAAGGAGGTGGAAGAAGAAAAAGAAAACAGAGTAAGAGAAGAAGAACGAAAAAAGAGGAAAAATAGGAGAACGTAGGGAGGAGGAGAATAATGTTAAAAAGAAGTAAAAGAAGAAGTGGCGGTAAAGGAGGAGGAAGAAGAGGAAGAAAATAGGAGGACGAAGGGGAAGAAGAAGAAGGATCAAAATAAGTAAAAGCTGAAGAAGAGGAGGGGGCAGAGGAAGAGGAGGAACAAGAAGAGGATGAAGAAAGAGAAAAAGAAGAGGAAGAAGGGGAGCAGAGGAGGTGGAAGAAAAGGAAGCGGAGAAAGAGATGAGGAGGGAGAAAAAGAAGAGGAAGAAGAAAGCAGAGGAGGTGGAAGAATAGGAAGTAACAGAAGAAGAGGAGAAGGAGGGGGAATAAAAATAGGAGGAGGAAGAAGAGTATGACGTAAGAGAAAAAAGAGAATGTGGGAGAAAGGGGAACGGAAGAAGATGAAGTGGAAGAAAAAGATGAAGGAGGGGGAGAAAAAAAGAAGAAGAATGGATAAAAAAGAAAAGGAACTAACAGAAGAGACAAGAAGGATAATAAAAAAAAAGAGAAAGTAACAGAAAAAGAAGAGTATATAAAGGGGAGGAGGAAGAAGAAAGATAAAAGTAAGTAACAGGAAAAGAGGTCACCCATGACAGTGTTAGTAAGGCTCGACGTTGCTTAACTTCGGTGATTATAAGAAAACCGCTGTTGCAGTGTGATATAGCCTGAAAGAGCATGGAGAGAGGGCGATACACACTCAAAATATTGAGTGTTTGTAGTTTCGCCTGAAATGCAAAATTAAAAGAATACTTGGTTAAGAAGAAGAGATGCTGTCAACCTATTTTAATGAATTCATGTGGCGAGAGAAAATGAAAGAAAAGCCAGGAAAAAATATTTTTTTCCCCAAATTTTATAATTCCAGTGACACGTCGTTATGTGTTAAATTTTCTTGTTCCCAGACATTTTTATGAATTTATGAATAAAAAAAGAATCTCTTCATATTTATTTCTTAATAAAATGGCAAATAATAAATATTTTATTACAGCCAGTTCACATATTTTTTCTAATTTCGTAAATATAAACTTATTCATGTCAATAAACAATCTAATAAATACTGTTTAATATCTTTGTTGTAAATTCTCAAGAATAAAGAAAATGTATAAATCCAGTTTCGTATGCTTTCGGTTTTATTTAAATCCTAATTGTCGCTTTTTAAAACAATAGACATTGCCGTGGGAGTAAAAAAAGAAATTGTAATAGCGGTGTAAATGGAACAAGTGTCCTTTTGATACACCGTTTTTATTTGTCAATTAATTAATTTATTTATTTATTGCAGAAACAGAGGTTAAAGATTGCCAAAATTATTATATTCTTTTTTTGCGACTATTTTTCCTTTTATTTCTTATGGTTTTAAAAACGGCCATTTTAAAGGTATATATAATTATTATACAAATATATTCAAACCATGTGAGAAGGTTAAACAAAGGTGAAAAAATGTACTTTTTTCTTCGTCTTTTTTTTTAGTTGCCAACATATTTATATGTTTTCTCCTCGAGTGGTGGCCACAGAATAGAAATGACAGGAACTTCAAAAAAAAAAAAAAAAAAAAAAAAACCTTGGTAAAGAAAAGAATAAACATCAATTGAAAGAAGATAAAATGCATGGATGTTTAGGAATATTATTATTATTATTATTATTATTATTATTATTATTACAAATAAACAAAAATAAAATATAAAATAATAATAATAATGAAAATTATAAATAAAATAAAAGAAAAAACGTTGCATAAAATAAATTAAATAAAGATTAAAAATAATAAAATTACTCCCAGCATGCAACAAAAACTGTTGCCGCCAGAAATATGGGTATCCCACCAAAAGACGTTAATTTCAATATCTTCACCACGATACGAGCAATTAGTGTCTAACCTCTCTGTGACATGGCTTGTGATACTACGGAGTAAATTCTCCCTTTTATCACATGTACCATAAGACAACTGTAACCTAAAAAATACACACACCAATACACACGAAAATATAGATGAATAGTATGAAATTAACATACAATTTACCATGCTTTTCCTGTTATTTGTGTACGATTTATTTCCTGACATGTATGTTTTTAGCTCCATGAACACGTAGCCAATTTCTGCTGTTATGATACAAGTGAACCCCCACAGATGTCAGAAAAAAGAAGAGGTCAACAAGCAATTAAAAAAAAATAGCACATTTACCGTCACTAATTCGGCATAACATAGATCCAGAATATCGGATTTTTGATATTTATGTTATTATGTACTCAACCCGTAAGTTCTATGCTAACAGTTTCTATTCTCGCACTTCTCGCTTGTGGAACTCCATTCCAGCTCCATGCTTTCCAGCCAACTTTGATCTTCAAAAATTTAAAAGCAATGTCAATCGCTATCTAATGTCCTCCTGATTACTCTTCTTTTGGTCTCGTTCCTTAGTTGCCTGAAACCACATTTCAAATATATGCGGTGCACTCCCTATAAGTAACCCCCCACCAAATATTTTAAAATTAAAAATAAGAAAAGATTATTAGGGGCATTTTTGTAATATTGGTCATTTTTTTTATAATGATGCACACTCAATACAAGGCCCAAGAGACACTGATTGTAGAGGGTTACTAGGTGGAGTTATATTAACGCAAGAAAAGACAAGAAGTGCAGTTCATGAGATTTTTTTTTAATCGAATTCACCCCACGCAAGGCAGTAAAGCCACTGAGACGCAAGGGGTTACTAGGTGTGGAGGAGTTAGAAACAGGAACATTATTAGGGAGTGAGAACAGAGGAAGAATATTCAGGATGACAGTAAATAGCGATTAACATTGCATTTATATTTTTACAGATTAAAGTTGGTTGGAAAACATAGAGCCAGAATTCTGTTTTCTAATTCTTTCACACTCAATAATCCTTTGCGTCTTAGTGGCTTTACTGCCTTACTTAGGATGAACTCGATTAAATAAAATAAGCAGATGCTAAATAATTTCACAGGTTTCGCACAGATATGGCATACTCAAGTTTATTCAAGAAAGAATTCCTACAGAAGGTAGTGAAGGAAAGCGAAAAGAGAAGACTAAAAATCAATTCCAAGAAGACAGAAGGCAAACGAAAGCGCCCAACATGGGAATTCCAAATTGGAAATACTAAAATTGTACAAAAATTGAAATTTCTGGGAAGCATTTTAACAGTGAGTTGTCATTACGGCACCGAAATCCGAAGGCGCACTGGAATAGCGAAAGATGACTTTCAAAAGCTAAGCAAATAATAATAAACAGGAAAATTTCGTTAGAAACAAAGAAAAGAGTACTCTGCTGTTACGCAATATCACTTCTCCTATATGGCAGTGAATTCTGGACAATCTGATCACAGATGAAGAAGAGATCTGAATCAACAGAAATATGGTTTTACAGAAGGATGCTGAGAATACCAGGTCAGGAATTAATTTTTTTTAAAGACAACGGAAACAAAAAGCAGCTTTCACAATTCCAATAACTGTTATGGATCTTTCTAGTACTGATGGTGACTTCTGTTTTAACCTTGTGTTTGATACTGTGTGGGAACGCTGACATATTGATTATGACGTTATTTTCTCTACGAGTTACTTTGAGTTATATTAAGGGTATGACTAAATCTATATTTGTAAGTGAATATCTATAAGGGTATTTCTAAATGTATATCTATCGAATCGGATCAATAGCTGTAGCTACTGCAAGGAAAGCTGGGTCACTGTCTCGCCAGAAAGTTTTTCTCATCAGAGTCCATCTTGTACATTTACAAATCTACTATTCGTCCGCGCATTGAATATTGCTGTCATATCTGGTCTGGTGCTCCTGCTATTCATCGCAAGGTTCTTGACAAAATCCAAAGAAGGATCTGCAATGTAATCAATTCTCACTTGGCATTTCGACTTCAGTCACTTTCTCACCGACGTGACGTGGCTTTCCACTATTTTGGTATCTAGGTCCCACACGTGATGTGGTTTCCGGTTTTTTTTTTTTGGTTTTTTTTGGGTTTTTTTTTGTACAGTTCTTTATAAATACCAGGATAACGCTTTTAAGACAAGCATTTTTTTTTTTTAAATAATCTGCTCCATATTCAGTAAACAGCATTATTTACACTATTTACGTTGACTGTTGTCTTCATCTTTGTTGCCGTATTCACAACGTTTCGACTGTTGTACGCTCCTGCCTCCTTCAAGTGATTGGAATTTTGAACCGAACCCTTTAATTTCGCCCACCTCAGTTTCAGTTATGCTTTCTTTAGTAAACTAAATTCTCCAAGTTTTTCTTCACCTTCGCTGTGGCCAGGGATTGAACTTACAGCTCTTTGGGTCAAGTCTCTGGATTACTTCAGCCACTGGGCCATGTGTCGAAAATCCAAATTACCTTTCTTTGAAGAAATTTTTATGGAAAGATAATAAACAGTTACTTCACAAAAATGAAAATTTGGTTTTACTGATGGCGCCCGCAATAAGCTGTATTCTTGCCTGTATATCCCTGGAATTTTTAGAGTCTAGCCCATTTAAGCGCACGCGCGTGCACACACACACACAGGCACACACAGATACACATATAGACAGTCAGATACTACACACAAACAAAACACACACACATACATACATACATACATATATATATATATATATATATATATATATATATATATATATATATATATAAATTAATTCAAGGTATGACCATTTCTACCACAAATTAAAAATAATTTACAGGATTTTCAATCTTAATTCCTACTGTATGCAATTTATATGCTCTGTTTGAATAATACATTGAGCTCTCTATGTGAATCAGTTTTGATATTTATATTAATAGTATTCACTTAGATTAAATACCAATGGATTATTACACACACACACACATATGTATATATACCTTCATGAGATCGCTAAAAAGAGTATAGCATGAGGAAAAAGACGCCAAACTTGACGAAAACAAAACTTTATCGTCTAAATGTTTATATTATTATTAAGAGGAAAGATCAAAGTATTTTTAGTGTATTTTTTTACATCTTTTAATCGTTCCTAGCACGTCCAAAATTTTCGTTAAAAATCTTTTTTTTTTGAGTCAGCAAAATTGTCGGATAATCGATCATGTCAGACATTTTTTTCCAATTTATATAACAAATAAAAATCTCACTTTGAAATTCTTTTAAAAATCAATTATAATTTTTTCACAACTTATTTTAAGAAAATCGGAAATTATGTTTATTTAAAATATTTTGAATCAAGCTTAGCTTAGTTTCTGCGCCGAAAAGACGTAGTTTGAAAATAAAACAAAGCAGGTCATAACCTTTCGCGTAACTTGACATGTTGACGAAAGACATTCATGACGTTTTGATAGCTTACGTGATGATAATTCCTTCTACAGAAGGAGAGAAGTGAGGTTATTTAGATTTAAGTCAACAAATTATTTTCCTCGCTATTTTTAAGGAAAATTTTCAGCGCACTATTTTTTTTTAATTCTTTTTTAGCTTTCACCTTTACGCTTACGATGCTTTATGGAAAATATATTATAAAGAAATTAAAATAAGACTGTTGAGAGTGAGATTAAATTTCATAAGAAAGGTATCTAATTAATTTATAGGTACCTTTCTTATGAAATTGTATCAGAAGTGTACATAAAATACAAATTTAAATTTCATAAGATGATACTGATACTTGTAGGTACCCTTCTCAGCTGAAATTGAAAAATCAAATTAACTTCTCCACACGTGTTTTGTAAAAATAAATCTCAAAGGGACATTTACGAAAATGAACTTTTAACTAATTTTATAATATTTTAACAACTTAAATGTAAAAATCTATTATAATTAAAGAAATAACAAATAATTGTATAATCCACGTGATGTTTTTTTTTATTGCATGAATGATACTTCAGGTCTTCCGTAGATTTGATTTAGAATCTTATTATTGACACAAATTATATTTTTTTATATCCTGTTGTTCGTTAGTTTGTAAGAAGCTTTGGAAATTATAATCTGTAAATATATATATATACTTAATAACAACATTCGTTAAATTTTACAAATTTTTCCCTAATTTTAGAAGAATTAACAACATAATGTAAAAATAATCAAATATTTCAGAAATAACAAATAATTGTTTAAAAAATTCATTTTTCATAGAAATATCTATATTTGCTTTCAGAAAATATTGTCCATGTTCATTAAAATAAATAAAAGCAATTAAAAGCTTTTGAAATTAAATAATATTTTTTGTTTTATTGAGTTTTGTATGTTAAAATTCAGAGATGATTTTCAGGTAGAGGTGGTCCAATTAAAAAAAAAAAAAAAAAAAAAAAAAACACGATTTGGTTTCCGCAAAGCTTTGTGCTTTTAACTAATATAATCACTAACCTCCTCAAAATTGAAATTATAGAATTTTCGTACAATTAGTTACGGGGGTGGGGGTAATACATATGAAAAAAAATTTGCCATGACTTTAAAAAAGAAAAAAGTATTTATAATAAAAATCTTTAAAAAAGAAAAAAGTATTTATAATAAGTTCCATCATTTGTGAATAGTTTCTGAAAGTTTCATTAAAATCCGACAATTATTTTTATTTTTGCAAGATTTTCAAAATTAATGTTTATGATACAGAAAAAAAAAAGCGCTAAAATTTACATAATGAGCCAGGTACTACCAAGGTTTAACTGACTTTAACTTATTTCTCGCTGTTTTTTTTTTTTTTTGTCTCTTTTTTGTACCTGAGATTTAAGGTACTGGAAGATTTTTTGCCCTGTTCGGAGGTTTCTGCTACTTTCTTCTTTTTTTCCAATTTTTCGTCGGATGCCAATTTGTTTGAAAAATGTACTATCCAGGTTTTTTCACCCACCGAAAAAGAGAAAGAACAGATGGAGCAAAAATCCACAGTTCGTAGCGACTACTTTTTAAAAAGTGCTCAATATAAAGTAGAGCAAAATATTATTATAATTTTTTTTTATTATAAGAGATTATAATAAAAACATTTTAAGTCGTTACAAAAAAATAAAAAAAAAATTATTTAGCGATGTGAAATGTTTTTATTATATTGTCTTAGAATAAAAATATTATTATATATATATATATATATATATATATATATATATATATATATGTATGTATATATATATATGTCTTAAAAGAGACTGTTTGACCAACACAAGGAATGTTAAAAGATTCATGTTAAAAAAAAAAAAAACAAATGAGAACTACAGACAAAAGTTTCATTTTCTCCATCAAGACATTCATTTCTGTAGTTTACTGCTACCAGCAAGCAGAAATATTCCTCCTCGCGATGATGGCCATTTTGTCCGAAACTCGTCGAGGAATCTAAATGAAATAATAATAAAAAAAAACGAAAAAATATTAATCTACAACCCAGTGTGTCTGAAGATTTTAATTTTTAATATTTTTTTATTGTTCAAAATACACACACACACACATATATATATATATATATATATATATATATATATATATATATATATATATATATATATATATATATATATATTATAAATTAATTGATTTAAAATATGGTTATTTTCGCTACACAGTTCCAACCATGTTTCAAAAAATAGAAGCTAAAACCCCTAATTTAATTTTGCAATTAAATTAAAAGCATTAGTTCCATTTCATCTTCAAGCGAATTTTGGAGTAACTTTTTAAAAATTACCGGGTTTTTAAAGACACAGCTAAAATCACGTTTCCATGGTTACAGAATATTCTACTCAAATTGAACAAGGGGTGTCTAGATTTTCCTTATGTCAGTATCATTGTATCAGTTATTAGCTAAGAGGATACAATCCAGTTCGAGCTCAATGTTCAGGACAGAGTAAGAATATAATATAAAAGGCTTAAGCACTAATATTCCATGGTTATAATTTATTACATTGGAATCGTAATGATGATCTAATTGATCAGACCTACAAATTCAAAAAGAAATCTGAATTCTTTTTTAATTTGTTTGTTTATTTGTTTGATTGTGTGTGTGTGTGTGTGTGTGTGTGTGTGTGTGTGTGTGTGTGTGTGTTATGATATATATGTTCTCGCATGCGTAGGCTGAAAGTCGTAATACGCGGTGTACAATAATTAAAAATAGAGTGTCTATTTCAAATACGAAGTATCCACTCTAATGACCTTTGTAGTAATAATGATATCAGATTAAAAATAATTTTTTAGATATATATATATATATATATATATATATATATATATATATATATATATATATATATAAAATTTGCTGTTAACAATTTTTTTAATGTATTGAATAATAATTCAGACGTAATTGCAGATTTATCATCCTGTTCAATGTAAAAAGTAAATTTCCGGGATAATAAAACAGAGATTGTAAAATTTTCTTCACAGTTTATTTTCACTTCATATATTTCTTTCTCGGAATCTCTCTCTCTCTTCTCTCTCTCTCTCTCTCTTCTCTCTCTCTCTCTCTCTCTCTCTCTCTCTCTCTCTCTCTCAAAAAGTTCATTTATATATATATATATATATATATATATATATATATATATATATATATATATACGCACACGCAGACGCAGACACACAGAGTGTACGATGGAGAAATTGTCGTCTAAATGACGCAAAAATGAAAATAACACTGACATCTCATTTTAACAGATATATTTACCAAAATTACACAAAAATATCTTGAAATACTAAAGAGTAAATCTATTCAATAAAATCGCCATTGACTTCAACCATGGCCTCCAGACGACTTCGGAATCTCCTGCAACTCTTCTGGACGGTCTCCTTGTTTACGTTGGTGAATGCTGCCATAATCCTTGCCTTCAGTTCATCTTTGGTATTACAAGGGGTTTTGTTGGCCTCTCACTCAACTACGCACCTCCCAATAATCAAGGGGATACAGTCTGGGGAGCTAGGTAGCCAGATGTAAGAGGTGATGTGGTTGCAGAAATTATCTGACAGCCATTATTGAGTTCTCTTGCTTGTGGACATGGTGTGGAGTCCTGTTGCCAGACATCCCTATGTCTGGCAACAGGACTTCCAGCAGCCACTCTCTTGAGGCAGGACAGCACTACCCACTCAAGTCACTTGATGTAGGCCTCTGTATTGAGTCTGAGACCCCGTGGGTAGGTGAAAGGAGGCATAACGGCGATCATAACTACTGATTACCCAAACACCATGATGTACATCTTTTTGGTACACAACATCCTCTGCACTGACACCCATCACACGCTATATATATGTATGTGTGTATGTGTGTATGTACCTACAAAGAAAATCAATACCTAAGGTTTAAAATGCCTAAGGTTTAAAATGCATTTTTAGAAATGAAAAATCTTTCTTGAAGCTTTTATTTCAGTTTTAATTTCATGCTAATAGATTAAATTTAATATTTCCAATAAGCAAAATATTTTGTTGAATTTAAAACTGAATTTAAATTGATTGGAATACCTTTTTTGAATCGTTAAAATTGCTAAAAATTTCCCATTTTATCTACTAATTTATAAAGTTTTAAATTTTTTAAATTCTGGATTCAATTTGTAGTGGTTAGGCGATATTGTTATTAAATGAAAAAAAAAAAACTCTATTTACTAATCATAAATCGAAAAGTTTACTACATCACAACATAATTCTCTTTATTAAAAAAAATCTTTCAAAAATAAAATATACATTTCTGAAACTTTAATTGTGGAAGATTAGCTGATGTAAAATTTAATTAATCTGATATTACTTTTAGTTTAAAATATTGCAGATCTTGTTTTTTACACGGAGGTAAACTTATGTTTGGGAATCTTTTTCTGCGGGAGACATATCTGTAAAAAATATTTGATAAATATAACGTGAGCGCTTTTTGTATATTATTTAACTACACAGTAATCTTGAAAATTTAAAAAATGTTCTAAGTAATCTAATATTTTGTTGAATTTTAGGCAGCTTGGCTTGAAATTTAATGTAATTACCGCTCTTATTTTATGATAATGTCGTGTAAGAACGCCCGTATTTACAAAAATAGACAAGTTTATACACACACGAACAAATTCTGAAATCTTTTTAAAATACTGGATGACGCTGAGTTGTAGTAAACTTTTCCATTTATGATTAGTAAATAGAGTTTTTATTTAATAACAATATCGCCTAACCACTACAAATTAAATCCAGAATTTAAAAGATTTAAAACTTTATAAATTATTTTAATTAAAATTTGAAAACAATTCTTGCAAAAATATATTATTCATCGAATTTTTTTTTCTTAAGACAATAGCATCCATAATATATCTAATTCATAAAAGCAATTGAAAGCTTTTCTAATTAAATAGTGTCTCAAATTAATAGTGTCTAAATACTTTTTTTTATTTTATGATTCAGAGCAGTTTTTCTGTAACTGTGGGTCCTGTTTTACAACAAAAAAAGATAATTTAAATTCTCTATTATTCCATACTTGGACGTATAACTATTATAAACATTAAGCCCTACAATAATGAATTTCCTAAAATTAAATAAGAGATGTAAAAAAAATGTTTTTACCAATATTTTCTTAAAAAAAAAACATTTCTAAAATAATTTCATTCATTTTTGAATAATTCCTGAGAATTTTATTAAAATTCAACAATTATTTCATTTTTACAAGAATTTCCAAATCAACCGATTTATGGTCACCCACGGACGCAAGACAAAACTTAACCAAAATTATGAAGATTCTAAAGTGACCAAAAAATATAATTTAATAATAAAAATATCCTTTGGTCATTCCTCTTAATAATAGCATACATGTTTAAAATTGTGATGTGGAATGTTCATTAGTCATGCCTTTCGTGCGTTTTAGTGGCTTTATTGCCTTGCTTGTGGTGAGATGATTAAAAAAAACAAACAGTCTGTTTCCCATTCGTGATACACGCTTAGCTTTTAAGCCAGCACTACGTAGCCACTGATCGGTACGGAGTTTGTCTATATCAGCTTGTTTGGTACGGACAGAGTATTGACCGTGAAGCTGATTATCTTACCATTGTTTCTGTATCTGGTCGGTTGCATTTGCTTTTGCTTTCTTTTTTAAGTATTTTGCAGCTTCAGTCATCAAGTGTATTGTGCCTTACTTGTATTTCTACACCCATCTGAAACTCCATTTGTTGGCTTCCTTTATTATTATTATTATTATTATTCAAAGATACATTGTATTATTATTATTATTATTCAAAGATACATTGTATTATTATTATTATTCACAGATACATTGTATTATTATTATTATTCAAAGATACATTGTATTATTATTATTATTATTATTATTATTATTCAAAGATACATTGCATTATTATTATTATTATTCAAAGATACATTGCATTATTATTATTATTCAAAAGATACATTGTATTATTATTATTATTCAAAGATACATTGTATTATTATTATTATTATTATTATTCAAAGATACATTGTATTATTATTATTATTCAAAGATACATTGTATTATTATTATTATTATTATTATTATTATTCGAAGATACATTGCATTATTATTATTATTATTCAAAGATACATTGCATTATTATTATTATTATTATTATTCAAAGATACATTGCATTATTATTATTATTATTCAAAGATACATTGCATTATTATTATTATTATTCAAAGATACATTGCATTATTATTATTATTATTATTATTATTATTCAAAGATACATTGTATTATTATTATTATTATTATTATTCAAAAAGACATTGTATTAATATTATTATTATTATTCAAAGATACATTGTATTATTATTATTATTATTATTCAAAAGATACATTGTATTATTATTATTATTATTATTATTCAAAGATATATTGTATTATTATTATT
Organism: Acanthosepion pharaonis; assembly: GCA_903632075.3. Lineage (NCBI taxonomy): Eukaryota > Metazoa > Mollusca > Cephalopoda > Sepiida > Sepiidae > Acanthosepion > Acanthosepion pharaonis. Next base: position 700,129 of record CAHIKZ030001213.1, read on the forward strand.
ATTATTATTATTATTATTCAAAGATACATTGCATTATTATTATTATTATTCAAAGATACATTATTATTATTATTATTATTCAAAGATACATTGTATTTCTATTATTATTCAAAGATACATTGTATTATTATTATTATTATTATTATTATTCAAAGATACATTGCATTATTATTATTATTCAAAGATACATTGTATTATTATTATTATTATTATTATTCAAAGATACATAGTATTATTATTATTATTATTCAAAGATACATTGCATTATTATTATTATTATTATTCAAAGATACATTGCATTATTATTATTATTATTCAAAGATACATTGCATTATTATTATTATTATTCAAAGATACATTGCATTATTATTATTATTATTATTATTATTATTCAATTCAAAGATACATTGTATTATTATTATTATTATTCAAAGATACATTATTATTATTATTATTATTCAAAGATACATTGCATTATTATTATTATTATTCAAAGATACATTTATTATTATTATTATTATTATTCAAAGATACATTGCATTATTATTATTATTATTATTATTCAAAGATACATTGTATTATTATTATTATTATTATTATTCAAAGACACATTGTATTAATATTATTATTATTATTATTATTCAAAGATACATTGCATTATTATTATTATTATTCAAAGATACATTGCATTATTATTATTATTATTATTATTATTATTCAAAGATACATTGTATTATTATTATTATTATTATTATTATTCAAAGATACATTGTATTATTATTATTATTATTATTATTATTCAAAGATACATTGCATTATTATTATTATTATTCAAAGATACATTGCATTATTATTATTATTCAAAGATACATTGTATTATTATTATTATTCAAAGATACATTGTATTATTATTATTATTATTATTATTATTCAAAGATACATGCATTATTATTATTATTATTCAAAGATACATTGTATTATTATTATTATTATTATTATTCAAAGATACATTGCATTATTATTATTATTATTCAAAGATACATTGCATTATTATTATTATTATTATTCAAAGATACATTGCATTATTATTATTATTATTCAAAGATACATTGCATTATTATTATTATTATTCAAAGATACATTGTATTATTATTATTATTATTATTATTATTCAAAGATACATTGCATTATTATTATTATTATTCAAAGATACATTGCATTATTATTATTATTATTATTCAAAGATACATTGCATTATTATTATTATTATTCAAAGATACATTGCATTATTATTATTATTATTCAAAGATACATTGCATTATTATTATTATTATTATTATTATTATTCAAAGATACATTGTATTATTATTATTATTATTATTATTCAAAGACACATTGTATTAATATTATTATTATTCAAAGATACATTGTATTATTATTATTATTATTATTATTCAAAGATACATTGTATTATTATTATTATTATTATTATTATTATTATTATTCAAAGATACATTGCATTATTATTATTATTATTATTATTATTATTATTCAAAGATACATTGTATTATTATTATTATTATTATTATTATTCAAAGACACATTGTATTATATTATTATTATTCAAAGATACATTGTATTATTATTATTATTATTATTATTCAAAGATACATTGTATTATTATTATTATTATTATTATTTAAAGATACATTGTATTATTATTATTATTATTATTATTATTATTATTATTCAAAGATACATTGCATTATTATTATTATTATTATTCAAAGATACATTGTATTATTATTATTATTATTATTATTATTCAAAGACACATTGTATTAATATTATTATTATTCAAAGATACATTGCATTATTATTATTATTATTATTATTCAAAGATACATTGTATTATTATTATTATTCAAAGACACATTGTATTAATATTATTATTATTCAAAGATACATTGCATTATTATTATTATTATTATTCCTCCATCCTGAAACAAAAGCTGATAAATGAAAAAAGAAGTCTCCAACATAATGTTGTCTCGCCATTTATTTTTCTTCCTTCTTTGCCCTCACGTTTCCCGAATTACGTCATAATCAATAGTCTCATCAATCTTGGTGTTTTCCGCTTGATTTGGTTTCGTCTTGCCTCGTTGAATCGAAAGTCAATAAGAGATGCGCCGCCGGGCCAAATATTGAACCAGTGTTATGATTGGAATGGCTGGTCAGGGGACTAAAACAACTACAATCGGTCAGTACAAAAATGTAGCAATGGGTCCATAAAAAAAATGACTAGCAATAATATCAATAATCAAATACGCCACGCTTCAAATACGTTAAATGGTCGGATCCCGCAATGGCCATCAACGACTGGATATTTCAATCGCCATCACGTGACTGTCATCGTTCGAATGAGACACAGACACGGACATTTTTTGCTGACAGTTTTACCGTCGGATCCTATCGCGTGAGCGCGCTAATTTAAAAAAAAAGAAATCATCACCAGGAGTACATATCGATGATAGGTGCATGTTAATTTATTTTCTCGTTCCTATCTAAAGCTTTCTTTTCGTCACACTGAATTTAAATGTCTTTTGTCGTGCTAGTCTTCTTGATCGGGAACCAACTGTCGCCCACCCGTCGCTGGTGACAGTTGGCCAATTTCGTTTCACAAAAGAAATATCAAAGACGTTTTTTTTTTTTTTTTTTTTTTTTTTTATGATCATTATTATAAACGTTTCTCATTTTGTCATTGAATTCACTGTTCGTTTCTCATAAAATTCGATTGGTCTGTTTCATTACCTAAGCAATACATTTTTATAGAGTCGATGTTTGTTTATTTATTTTTATTTTTTATTTATTTATTTATTTTTTTTTTTTTTTTTTTTCAGGGGATTGTTTGATAGCACATATTGTCAGGTGCCCTTGAGCGGAACGAAAAACTAGAAATGTATCAAAGCTTTGGACATATGTTGCCCTTATACGCCTCGGTAAATCTCTTGTTTTTTTTGTTAGTTTGTTCTTTTCTTTTCTTTTTTTTTTTTACATCTAAATTCAATTGTCGTTTTTCAAATACCGTTTATTGTAATTGGTTGCTTTACCCAAACTCTTTATTAAAATTAAATTATTTAATACAGTTCTCCTAGTGACTTGCGATAATTAAGATAGATGTCTATAAGGCTAATACAGTGGAGACTATTTGTTGCTAATAGATCTGAGATACAATTAACTTGAAAAGTAGTTGTTGAACGTAAATAGACTGAGTCACACATTTCGATCAAATTCTCCAACAGATGGAAGCCAGTTTCAAAATATAAAGATTTTGCTTTTATGAATGGGAAACAGACTTCGTTTTTTTTTTTTTTTTTTTTTTTTTTTTTTTTTTGTTCTTTTTAATCATCTCACTACAAGCAAGGCAATAAAGCCACTAAGATGCAAGAGGTTACTGAGTGTTAGAAAATATGAGCAAAACTACTATTCAAGAGAATAGACAATAAAAGAATAAGAATTAAAAAGACGACTGACATTACATTTAAATTTTTGAAGATCAAAGTTGACTGAGTCGCAAGAAGCAGAAAGAGAGTTCCACACACAAGAAGTCCGATAGAAGAAACTGTTAGCATAGAACTTACGGTTACATCTAGCCATTTCAACTGTAAAACGACGAGACGTTGCCGCCAATCCAGTATTGGGCTTAAATTCATAAAGTCTAGGCATCATCAAGAAAAGTTCGGCAGAACAATTACGATGAAAATATTTGTGGAAAAGACACAGGGAAGCTACGTTACGGCAATGGAAAAGAGACTGAAGCCGAGATGCCAGGTCAGGACCAATAAAATTACAGATTCTTCATTGGATTTTATTTAAGAACCTTTAAATATATAGCAGGAGCACCAGAGCAGATGTAGCAGCAATATTCAAAGACAAGTCCAATGATAGACTTATGAATATCTAAGATCAATTTTGAGGAGAAAGATTGTCTAGCACAACATAACGAATCAACTTAACAACTGATTCAATATACACTTTCCACTTCAGCTGAAAATGTTAGGCCGGAATGTATGAAGGGATCTCTCAGAAAGAGAGCAGTTTCGTCGTTGAAGCGATAAAATTAACAAGCCACTCCTTGCCCTATTTAACAACAGATTGTAGGTCTTTTTTTTTTTAAATCAGCTGCCAAATTGAACCAATCAAGACTTGCTATTAAGACAGGAGTAAATAGTTGTGTGATCTTTATTATTTATTAGTTAAACGTTACTTTATTAATTCTTCAATTTATTTTCAAAATAGAAAAGATACCGGGCGTTGCTCGAGCCAAGATCGTTTCCATTGACTTTTCCATCGGCCTAGCGCAATACACACGTCTCTCTCTCTCTCTCTCTCTCTCTCTCTTTCTCTCTCTCTTTCTCTCTTTCTCTCTCTCTCTTTCTCTCTTTCTCTCTCTCTCTTTCTCTCTCTCTTTCTCTCTTTCTCTCTCTCTCTCTTTCTCTCTCTGAGAGATTTGCATATACTATTTAATGTTGCTTTAAATATATTTTCCTCCTAAATACTAAATAGTAACAATACATGAACACTAACAAAAAGGAAATTGTACCAATAAAACCATATGTCTAATGCCGGAATATTGTGGACAAGAAAATATATTATATGTTACATTCAGAAAAACTGCTGCAAATTGGTAAATAAAAAAAAAAATCTTTATAGATAGATAGATAGATAGATAGATAGATAGATATGAGAAACGTAAAATATATAGACCAATAGATAGATATGAACAGACTGAGATAGATAGATAGATAGATAGATAGATAGATAGATAGATAGATAGATAGATAGATAGATAGATAGGATAGGAGAAAAGTAAAATAGATTGTTAGGCAGCCTGAGATAGATCGATAGATAGATATGAACAGACTGTAATAGATAGATATGTGTGTGGCTATATATATATATATATATATATATATATAGTATTGAGATAATCACTTTTAGCTCACAAATTTTATTATTATTCTTCCAGTTATGTATATATTATAATTATTCAGTCGTCAATATATTATTTTTTTATTTAATATTCAGGAAATATTGAAAATATTGAAAAATAATAATAGATAATCTTTTGATATGTTATAAATATAAATTAGATATTTACTTAAACATTTGTCATATTCTGATAGTACACTTAAACTAGTATTTATAATAATCTAAAACAATTATAAAGAACGTATAACTGTCGCAATTTAGAACGTAATTGCCATAAATACGCTCATTTGTTGTAAATAAGGACCTATAATTACCATAAATACGAACATATAACTGATGTAAATATGAAAGTATAATTTCCATAAATAAGAACGTATAACTGTCGTAAATAAGAATGTATAATTGCTATCAGTAAGAACGTATAACTGTCGTAAATAAGAACGTATAATTACCATAAATAAATAAGAACATATAACTCTCGTAAATAAGAATGTATAATTGCTATCAGTAAGAACGTATAACTGTCGTAAATAAGAACGTATAATTACCATAAATAAAAAAGAACGTATAACTGTCGTAAATATGAATATGTAATTGCCATAAATAACAACGTATAACCGTCGTAAATGAGAACATGTAACTGCTATAAATCGTGATACGAGTCCCGTAAGTCATTAGGGTCGAAGGAGCAACACGTACTGCAGCCGTAACATCAGGGGCGTGTCTACTACAATTTAGCTTGCCGGTGTCTATCTCTCTTCAGGCTGATATTGAATTTAGAGCTTTCCTTCTCCTAGACTGGTTGCCACCTGAAGATAAATCATTTCAGTTATCTGGAATCATAGCTGGAAGAAGAAATACTGGCTTCATATTTTTCCCAGGGGTAATCGTGTAAAATTGAACTGGATGAACTTACTTGCCATAATGTAACACTGCCATAAATGAGAACATATCACTATCGTAAATAAGAAGGGATAATTGTCATATATAAGAAAGTATAATTTTTATTAATTAAAAGCATATTACTGTCGTAAATAAGTACATAGAATTGACATAATATCCAAAGAGATACGGGGGGGGGCAAATGGAGACATTGATAAATTAATGCAAATTCACTAAAATGTTTTATAGCACTATGCGTATATATATATATATATATATATATATATATATATATATATAATATGACAAATTGGAAAAAAGGTTTAGTTTCATCCGTTAGAATTTCATCGTACTGGGGTTTGTTGATGTTGCCACTCTACACATGCTCACAAAACGACAGACGCTGGTAGTTTCAAAATTTTTGAGAGAAGATTTTTGAAAGAAGGTTTGATTGATATATATATATATATATATATATATATATATGTATGTGTGTGTGTGTGTGTGTGTGTGTGTGTGTGTGTGTGTGTGCAAAAATATATAGAAAATAGGAGAGAACTCGTTAGGTAAATAATCCAAAGTTCTTTAGTATTTTTGTTATTATCTTTAGATGGAACAGAGATCAATTTAATTCAAATAATTATATTGAAGTTTTCGGCTCTTGTTTTGAAACATGAGAACTCTTATGTAGCGATGGAATCATATTTTTTAAATAAATAATATATATATATATATATATATATATATATATATATATATATATATATATATATATATTGATATGTCTTTGGGCAGCAACCTTTCTTCCATGCATCTTTCATTGAAAACAGCCTACAGGGAAGATTTAACTAATCTTTTATTGAGTTTTTCCAGCAATATAACATTTTTCCGTTTTGCGGGGTTAAAGAACATAGGAATTGTCCATAGCCTTAATTTTAGCGAGCGCTTTCGATTACTTCTCTAGCCATTATCAAGGATGTGTTTTGGGATGATGAAATGCTCTGTGTGGTTGCTACATAGTAATTTTACAGTGTGAAATTCACGCAGTTTGTGTGATTTTTGGCGGACACTCAATATATATATATATATATATATATATATATATATATAGATTGATAATATTCGGGGTAAATATACACATATATGCAATCATATATATAAAATATATATACATGCATATAATTATATATATGTGTGTGTGTGTATTTATGTGTGTGTGTGTGTGTATTTATGTGTGTGTGTGTGTGGAAAGAGAGAAGACATAGGAATGAACACTGACTGTTTACTTCCACGCTTCAATGCGATCTTCAGACCGAGTTGGTCAAAAGATCTCACTGAAACGTGAAACTGCCAGTAATCATGCCGTGCCGATTCCTATGACTGTATTGTTTATATCTATACACACTGTAACTGTGTCTAGAGAAATTTTAATCACACACACACACACACACATATATATATATATATATATATATATATATATAAATATATATATATATATATATAATGATAATATTTGGTAATCCGTATGGATAATTCCAAAGAAGATATAAATCCAGAGAAAGTTCGATGTCAAACAAGCAAAGCAAATAATAGTTAATAATAATAATAATTAATAATAATTTTTTCTCTCTTTTTTCCTCTCTTTTTCTTCTCTCTTTTCTTTTCTCTTCTCTGTATCCACCCTCTTTTACCATCTAAAGATCTCTTTCTGCTTGAATGTTCAACTCCGGAGAATTAGGTCAACATTGCCTACAAACTAAAACTTTAAAATATCTTTTTAAACAGAATTAAATATGTCTCCTCCAGCCATTTTCTTTTTCATTATACGTGTCCTATCTGAATACCCCGTCGTTCTGTCCGCCTTAACTTTTTAAATCTGCATAAATTATGTTCATATTTTTCTTTGAACCTGGTTAAATATTTAACCATTTTGTTTTTTTTTGTGTGTGTGTGCAATATCTTCGGTCGGAAGAGTTGGAATCGAATTTTCGATCCTAACGAAATAAATATGACCATGGTTTTGTGAGTCTTCGTTTTCATGAAAATTATATATTGGAGTTCGCTGGCAGACAGCGTGCAGTATTGATTCCAATTTCCGTCGTTAGTCTCAAGAGATTATGGTCTCTAATCCAGTGGTTAGCTTACCCCTATTAAAGAAGCCTGCTCTGACACCTATGCATTCCTTCAAGAGTCAGCCTGTGGTTTATACTTTAATCAGGCTAAGCGGAACTTAGTTACATTTTCTGGGAGAGACCACATGACGTGCGCAACAGTCTGAAAAAGATCAGTTCTCTCAAATCCTTGGTTACAACCATCATCAGTTTTCAAGTGGCAGCTTATTTTTTTTTTTACTTCTGTGTTTAGCTATTGTGGGATTCTAAGTAAAAATCAGAATATAGGCTGGGGAACACGTCTACGTTTTGAAGATTGGCTCAGCACAGTCTTTCTTTTCCACGTTAGAAGCGTTAAAACATAAGTTACCGAAAATTCGGCGATGTGAATGTCATGCCGTAATCTCCAATTTTTTTTATAAGATTTTTCTCCACCTTCATCCAAGGAATAAAATGCAGAATAAAAGCAGAATATCAAACCGGTCGAAACGTTGTGAGAATAGTGAATTTTTTTCGCAATTTTTAAAATTTTAAATTTGAAAATTAGATGTTAAAATTCCAGTCTAATTGTAAAGTAAAACAAGAATAAAATTTCTATGTCTTTTCGTTTAATTAAGGGAACTTAAATTTAGCACAGTGTTTCTCCTTAATACAGGGTGCGATGGATAAATTGTCGTCTAAAGTACGCATAAACATGACAATAACACTGACATGCTTTTCGGTAATTGCAATATTATAGGCTTTATTATGCTAAACACGATCATGTTTAAACATTTTGTACAGCGGTTGGGTTTTTATTTTATTTCATGAGATTATATAGCTGGTCGTAATTACGGAGTCATTTAACAACTGAGTCGTTAAGTGAGGAATAATTGTAGTTCATTTTTGGTCATTGCTATATTATAGGCTTTATTATGCTAAACACGATCGGATTCAAAGATTTTATTTTATAAAATTTTATTTTATGAGATTTTATAGTTCGTCGTAATTCCGGAGTCTTTAGCAAGTTAGTCATTAAGTGAGGAATAGCTGCAGTTTCAATCATTACAATATTATAGGCTTTATTATGCTAAACCTAATTCAGCTTTCAGAGACAAGTTCTCACTTAGCGAATACCTCGTTTAACGACCCATTCTTTGGTTCGTAATCAGTTCGTTAATGGCTTTATTTACTGGAATTTTTTTTAAGTAACAATTTAATATTTATCGAAAAAATGCGACTCGCCCACAATAACCAATTTCACCAGGAACTAAAACAACTCCCTATTATTTATTTCTCTATTTATTGTGCCTGTTTTATTTCTGGTTTATACCATTTTTGCGATAAAAGATAATACTTAAAACGACAAATGTCATTTGAATGCAACCTGCGAATGAGGTAATTCCACTTAATACATATTAGATTTTAATACAAAAATGATTTCAAGATGGCACCGACAACCAACAGTAGCGTTCGACTCGGCATGTCAAAGGCTGGTTGGGAAAGTAATATCATCGGTAGACATATTTAATTCGGTACGCTATCGATGCAACCAACCTTTGCGATCGGTTCAGGTCGGACACATCCCACTAATTCTAATCGAAAAAAAAAATTATATCAGGATTTGATGAATTCTCTCTCATCGACAATCAATAAATTTCTACTCGAGAAAGTTGCCTTGTCTATATGTATGCTTCTAGAAGAATCCATTAATTTAATATCCTGTCCAATGTTTAAACAACCAGCTGGTCGCATTTACTCTCCCTTGTTTGTTGCAGTCACTCACAGGGGGGCGCTTCGACTTCCCGCAGTCTCTACTCACTTCACTTGTCACTCGATACGCCTGCTACCCGGACAGCTTAAATATTGCAATACATTCATTTACCTTTTATGAGTTTAATACGTCTTACTGTTATCTCGACTAAAAGCAAAAAAACAAAAAACAAAAAAACAAAAAACAGAATGAGAGAATGCTTTTCCTATCTTCTTAACAATAAGGTTGTTGACGTGTAGTTAAATACAACCGTAAAACTCACTTAAAAACCAGCACAAAAAATATCAAACAAAAAAGTGCAAATAATGTCTTGAATTGTAAGCTCTAAAACAGAGATCTGAAACTCAAGGGCCCAAAAGAACCATTATATGCTGGGGGCAGAGCCGGATTATCATAGACTGCAGCCGAGAGTCTCTCAAGCCTGCTTATAATTCTAGTTATAATTCATTATATATATATATATATATATATATATATATATATATATATAGTGTAACCCGGATATAAGAGAGTTGTCGGGACCGGAGAAGAAGTATCTTATATCCGGGTTTCTCTTATATCCGGGTTTGGTCTATTTTATATACATTAACACAGGCTCTAATTTGGGACCAGAGAAAATCTCTTATATCCGGGTTTTTTTTATATCCGGTTCTCTTATATCCGGGTTCACTGTATATTGCTACGTATGTGCTAATTTAGTTGGAATAAATATTAAAATAGTGCTATTTCTAAAAGAAAAGCTTTTAATTTAGTAACAAAATATAGCTACACTATTTACATTGTTCGGACTATCATCCTCTTCTTTATTGCCATATTTATCACAACGTTTCGGCCGTTGTACGCTCCGGCCTTCTTCAGGTGGTTGGAATGTCGAACTGAACCCTTTATTTCGCTCGCTGGGGCAGACTGTTCTAGTTCCACGTGCCATGCCTAATTGATGTCATTTTATATTCTGGATAATGTAAATAAATATAAATGTCATGCCATTGTAGATTAATTCGCTTTCTATGGCTTATCAACCCTTTGCAGGTTACTTAAAGCCAGATTCAGTTGATGTTATAAATATTAGAGGGGGCATATTTGAACCAATATTAGGGTGTGGCAAAAATACCTCTATGAAAATGGTAAGATATTAGCTGGATGAAGACACCATTGCCACTAATGTCACACCATTATGTAGGAGGTATTTCTGCTACATCCTGTATACAGATATATATGCACCTATAGTTATTCCCTCTCTCCAAGTTCTCCAACGCCTTAACCAGGTATTGAACTCACACTGTTTGGATCCGGTTACTGGATCTAACTAACGTCTTTATCCACTGTGCCTTGTGGACATCTGTGTATGAATTTCTGGGTATTATAAACCTAATGTCTTCAGCAATCATTTTTTTACCAGTGCTCATATTGCAATTTTTGCTGTTATCATTGCATGTTTTTTTACCAGAGCTCATCTTGCAATTTTCGATGTTATTATTGCTTTTCTCTCAAAGATGAGGATGATAGTCCGAACAATGTAAATGGTGTATATAATACCTCATCTCAGAAATATAGACAGATACCAAACATAGCTATTCTAGTTTATTTAAAGAAGTCGCAATAAATTTATTTCACACCAGGTAAATATCGCTAAAATATATCGCGAGTAAAAAAAACAAAAACATTCAAGACGGGCATGTTAGAGGGTGGGTCCGTTTAAAGGAGCCAAAGTTTCATTAGTTTAGGGGCCTCCAAAGGGCATAATCCGATTCGGGCTGGGGGAGAGTTGCTATAAGCTGGCCCGTCGCCAGGGTATAACCAATGGCGATGGCATCAACTCCAGTTATGGCAGTGGAAGGAGATCAAGTCCAGCGGGAGTTCATTAATAGAAAGCGCTGATTCTCGCATTAAATTTAGTTCGAATCACATTCACAAATGGCGCGTGTAGAAATTTATTCGTTAAAGGGGGGGGGGAACACCCGACACCATGACGACGGTCCTGGCAAGAAATAAACTGAATAGGCATCCGTTTATCGCGACAGATAAAGGTAGCGCCTTGCTTGGTTCAGTCCTTTGGTCGTGAAACTGGAGTGACCTCTCCAGGGTGTGGGCTTGGGCGATGCTATATGCAGGCCGTCCGCTGCTCTAAATACATGGCTCCTAAACACCCTATTTATCATCTCTCAGTTATGTCTCTATCTTTTGGCAGAGAGCGCTCAGGGGCGGCTTCGTTGAAGGAGAGAGTCGCAAATGAGGAAAATTATACTGAGAGGTACCAGCCCTGAGGAACAGCTGTCTGAGACCGCGCCTTCTCATTGCACTAGAGAGGGATCGGTGCTCGCACCGAGGCCAGTGCAACCGACGGTTGCGGGAGCTCGTGCAATTTCTGTTCCTAGCCCGGGTGTACGCGCTCGGGCTCCTAACATTAGCCCAACCTTTTGTCACAACGCGACTTCGTGGGGTGTTGATTAAATACCAAATATATGGCCCCCTAAATCGGTCATAACGACAAGATCCTAAGGAATACAGATCATTACATTTTGAGATGGCTTGTCAGTGTTAACAGCCAACCCGCCTTCGAGGCTCCACTCCGGGTTTATGTCTGGATTTACGTCCATAGTTTTTTCAGTGTCTGGATACAAACGCAAGGCAGCGGAGGTTTAAAATCAAGGTTTTCCTTCCTCTAGCTGGACTGGCTTTCTGGGCTGTCGAGCTGCATCTACCCGAAGCAGCTGGTTATGAGGCGTTCCTTATTCGCTCATTCTCCGACTTGGAACTGGACTTATTTGTCAGAGGCTATGTAAGACGCTTACCACGTAAGCATTTTATAGATAGTAGTAGCTGCTCCCCACTATTACCCCTGGCTATGACAACCTTTGAAATATATATAATGTACGTATATAAACATTATATACTTTACGTGTTTTAGAAGCTCAAAAAGAAAAAAAAAAGAAAAGAAAAAAAAACGTATTTTTTAAAAAAAATATCATTCTCGACATATATGGGTAAGAATTATTGTATTTATTTTTAAATCGACATTTTTATTACTTCAGACATTATTATAGTGGGTACATTGGGACTCCACTCCGGATTTTCTATTTGGATTTACTTCCATTGCCATTTCCGTGTTTAGATAAGACCGCAAGGTATCGAAGGTTTAGAATCAGAATTTTCCTTTCCCTAGATGAACTGCCCTGTTTTTATTATTTGCTGTTTATATATTCAGAAACGAAGGCACAAAATATTCAGACGATTTCTCTTAAATGCGCTACTTAATACGGTTTGCTCGTAAACAGACCATTTAAAAAAAAAAAAGAAACAATTTTATAGATTAACCATCTTTAATCCTTCCTCGTGCCACAAAATGGTATCTAGACTTTTTGAATTAAACTGTAGTATTAGATTAACAAAAAGGCTTGATCATTTTACAGTTGAAATGCCTAGATGGATCCGTAAGTTCTATGCTAACAGTTTCTTCTCTCTCTTGTGGAACTCTCTTCCGACTCTATACTTTCCGGCCAACTTTGATTTTCAAAAATTTAAATGCAATGCCGATCGTTATCTACTGTCTTCATGATTATTCTTCTATTGTACTCGCTTAACAATGTTTCTGCTTTTTAATTATTATTCATTATTCGCTCATTCTCCGACTTGGAATTGGACTTATTTGTCAGAGGCACCACGCATTTTAAGCAGTAGCAGCTTCTCCCCACTATTACCTCAGGCTATGACAACCTTTGAAACATATATAATGTACGTATATAAACATTACGTGTTTTAGAAGCTCAAAAAGAAAAAAAGTAAAAGAAAAAAAATAACGTTTTTTTTTAAATATCATTCTCGGCATATATCGGTAAGAATTAATGGATTTATTTTTAAATCGACATTTTTATTACTTCAAATATTTTTATAGTGTGTACATCGGGAGTCCAATCCGGATTTTCTGTTTGGATTTACTTCCATTGCCATTTCCGTGTATAGATATGACCGCAAAGTTTTCATTCCTCTAGATAAACTGCCTTTTCTGGTCTGTCGAATTCCCTCTACCCGAAGCAACTGGTTATGAGTCGTCATTATTCCGCATTCGCTCATTCTCCGACTGCCACGTAAACATTTTATAGACAGTGGTAGCTTCTCGCCACTATCACCCCGGGCTATGACAACCTTTGGAACGTATATAATGTACGTATATAAACATTATATACATTACGTGTTTTCTAAAACACGTAATGTATAAATAAAAAAAGTGAATTTTATACATTACGTGTTTTCTAAAACACGTAATGTATAAAATTCACTTTTTTTTTTAAATATAAAAATAAAACGTTAGGCAAACAAAACAAACTAGAAATAAAGTCAGATTATGAAACAGTACATAGATAAATACAAAAATTGAAGAGGTTTCTTTTTAATTTTAGAAAAAGATAGCAAAAATAGAAAATATAAATCTGGAATTAATCCTAAAAAAAAAGAATGTCGGTTGTAATATTGAACTACTGTAGTTGTAATTTTACGCCTTATTTGGTCCGATTTATCAATCAAAATGAATAATTAATATATTATATATATATATATATATATATATATATATATATATATATATAATGAATATATTTAACAGTAAGATATATATATATATAATTATATATATATATATATATATATACCTTACTGTTAAATACTTACTCATTATATATATATATATATATATATATATATATATATATATATATATATATGTCATTCGCAGACAGTACTGTTTCGCTTGATCACAGCTCTTCAGTAAGACTAGACAACCGAATGCCTCAAGCCAGGATTGTAACCCAACCAATTTGGTGTAAGTAAGAGTTTCTGCCACGGAGCTATCTTCATTCGACAGAATGAGGCAGCTAAATCTAGTAATTTGTTTTTACAAATCTAAACAAATGTCAATCAGCCGGAGTGCTCCATTCATTTTACTGAAGAGCTTTGCATTAACGCAGCTGGCTGTTATTTGTAGAATTAGCTTGATATATATATATATATATATATATATATATATATATATATATATATATATATATACCCAAGTATAGGATTGGTATAGACGGGATAAAATTCCAATAACCAAAAAACACTATTCTTAAAAGAGTGCTCAATAACAAGGTACAGCAAAATTATAGTATAAATAAGTTATAGCATCACTACAAAATAGCCATTTTGTTTCAACACTTCTGGTATCTTCTCAAGTGATAGTGTAGAATAAAGAGTTTTAAAAGTTTCAAATCCACCAACCACCCCTCAATAGGGGAAATACGGGGTTTCACCGCAAAATTGTCAAAATAGTGTAACAGCATGGGATAATGGTCCATCCCCCAAAATGTTTAATATCTAAAAACCCATTAAACTAACTGACTTTCTTTTTTTTTTCTAGTTTTTCATATCATACGTTTAGCCACATTGACACCATTTGTTGTTAGAATCACTGAAAAACACGTTGAGTTATTCAGTTAGAACGAGAACAGGTTAAAATTGTTTAGTTACAACCCCACTGTCTTCCCAACTGAGCAATGGTGAAAGGAAAAGATTATTCAGGCCTTCAGTAATGGTACCAACATTCATACTCTGGTTTCCATCTTCAAAGTCCATTCAAGAACCATCAAGAGAACGGTGAATAAGTTTTAAAAAGAGGGAACAGTAGAGAGGAAAACTGGATCAGGAGGTTACAATAGCCAGAGGTTTCAAGTTAGAGCTAAATCTCTTCTTAATGTCTAAAGTAGAGTTCAATATTGTTATAAAAACATTGGAGAATTCCAGTAAGATATCTTTAATCATTTCTAAGACACAACGGTTCAAAGCTTAATCTAACAATTGGACAATGTTGCTGTTACACGATTTGTTCATTCCTGCTGTTACACCCGGTATATATATATATATATATATATATATATATATATATATAGGTGGTTTTAAAAAATATATTATATATTGAGTTCTCTCTATTTCGTATAGAGGGTTAAAATTTGTTCTCTTTCTGTCGGGCAAAAAGGTGGTTTTACTTCTATTTATTAAAAAAAAACGCGGTTCTGTGCAAAAACCGCTTGATCTGGCCCTTTGATATGTAATTGATGCAATACTTGGTTGAATGAATTGATAAAATTGAATTAAGTTCTATAAGCACTACCCACCTTGACATCCATATTGTCTCATTTTGATCTTGCGTGACCTCCATCTTTCGTACTTCTATAGGAAAACTTGTTCAAATTTAAAAATTTTGTTCTCTTTCTGTCGGGCAAACGAATGATTCCTTGTTCAAATTTAAATTTAATTTAAATCAAAGGAACCCCCTTTGATCAAAATGATTTTTCTGACGTGAACCGCCATCTTCTAGCTTTCTATAATTTGGATGAGAGTCATTCCTTTGCTCAAATTTAATTTTAATTTAAAAGAAAGGGAAAAAATTAAAGATTTGCCCCCAGGTCCATCTTCAATTATCCTAGGAGTCATTCACTTGTCCAAATCTAAATTTAATTTAAATTAAAGTGGGGAAAAAAAATTTACATATTTATTCCTATTCGACCAAATTAAAATTTAGAATATCTATGGTTATCGGGGTCTATCTCCAAAAGCCTAGCAATAGTTTGATAACAGACAAACAAAGCTACAACTTTATATATAAACAAAACAGTATGCCATCTTTGACGGTGAACATCTCTGTTCTAATGTCCATATAATTACTCTGATGATGGCTCATGTGAGTCGAAAGTTTAGATCGACGTCCAATATAAGAAATATCCAACTGTTGGGCAGATTTTGTCTTTATTTTCTCTTGGAACTAAAGCCATTATAGGACGCTTGGAAAGGTTCATGATAAAACATAATAAACATTTGTTGTCTTTTATGTTTCTTTGAACATTCCCATAAAATGTCATTTGATATGTAATTAACCTCGCAACACAGATGCACATTCTATGTACCTTGTGTTGAATGAATCAATGATAATAGTGTAATAAGAACAGAACTAAGATTTCTAAGATTAAATAAGAATACAAGAGGATATATATATATATATATATATATATATATATATATATATATATATAATATATATTGATGCTACATAATGATAAAGTCAGGGATGTTAAACTATTGGAATGATCTTGAAACATAAAATATGATTTTTATTAAATAATAAGCACTACCCACTGATTGGTGATTTCATTTTATATATATATATATATATATATATATATATATATATATATATATATATATAATTATTTATTTAAATATTATAACATTGTTATAAAATTACTCAAAAAACCATTTTGTTTCAAAACATCCATAAATTGTTTCAAATTTTGATCTTGCTGTTTATGTGAATAACCTCCATCTGTTGGCTATATTTATTTCTATTCTATATATATATATATATATATATATATATATATATATAGGAGTCATTTCCCTGTCAGTTGAAATTTATAAAATATTTTCTAAAAAATTTTAAAATTTAATTCAGTTTTGATAGTGGTTCCCCCATCATGTTGAATGTCATCATCTTAATTATATTGATCGAAAAATAAATATATTCATCCAAGAGAAAGTTACCATTCCTTTGTTTGTAGCTCCAGTCCACAATGCAAGAGGGATGGTCTTTGAATCATTCATTTTTAAACATTGATATTAGAAAATTTACACCTAAAAATTTTAATTTTAAATACATTTATAAAAGGATTTCTTAACAAATAATTTCCGAAAGAAAAATCCCTTATAATTATTGATTGTTTTTCAAAATGATTTTTCTGACAAATTAATCGTATCCATTTTTTTCTTCGTTTACTTTTTCCATATCCATTTTTACCTATAATTTGGATGAGAGTCTTTCTTATGAGTATTATTATATCCATTTGCTCAAATTTAATTTTAATTTAAAAGAAAGAGACTTTTACACCACAAAAAAATTCACAAAACTAAGAGATTTGTGCCCCAGGTCCCAAATCAGAATTTGAAAAAATGTAAGGGTCTTATTAAATTTTTAGGAGTCTAGATTCAAAATATATGTCCCAGGCGAGGACATATTCCACGAACGGGAAAACAAGGAATCTTGGTTTTTTCCAAATTATCCTGAAAGGAGTCATTCACTTGTCCAAAATATAAATATACATGTGTCCCACGTAGAGAATAATTTAAATTAAAGCAAATCAGGGAGAAAAAATTTGTACCTGGGAAGGCCATTTTTAGAGTCTAGATTCAAACGGAGGGATTATCTATGTAGGCGAGGACATATTCCACGAACGGGGAAACAGCGAATCTTGGGTTTTCCAAATTGAGGATTGGGACGGAACGGAATGCCTGAAAGGGAAAGCCTTCATACAAAAAACCAAACTATATAAATAATGGATAATGCAGAATGTAAGGAAGGTTTCAGAATATCTATGGTTATTCCAGATTCAAACAGGGATTCATTTATGTCTCCATAAAAGCCTTGGCAAATTGAGGTTTGATAGCAAACAGACAAACAAAGCAGTGGATAAAGGTGTTGGTTAGATCCAGTTACAGGACCCAAAGAGTGTTTATATATAAACAAAACAGTATGCCATCCATTTGACGGTAGAAACATCGAAATAAAAGGTTCTGTTCTAATGTCCGAAATATAAATATGGCGACAAAGATGAGGACAATAGTGATGATGGCTCATCTCAGAAATATAGACAGGCCATTTTAGGATTCAAACGGGACGGTTTAGATCGACGTCCAATATAAGAAATATCCAACTGTTGGGCAGATTTTTGTCTTTATTTCACCTGGTGGGTTCTGTAAACGATATTGACTGAACTAAAGTGACCATTATAGGACGCACTTATATTGGAAAGGTTCTATAATGATTTTTTTTCTAAATAAATAAATTCATAATAAACATTTGTTGTCTTTTTTCTGTTTGACAATCTAGAGTATTTTTGTTTGAACATTCTTGAGTGATATATATAATGTTCATGGTTTCCGTTTGACATAAAACATGTGGACTTCATGATATCTCTGCAATAGTCCTTAAGAAATGTGATCCTTGATAGACTTCTGTCCTCTCTAAACTCTACAATTTATATAAAAAACGTGAATGTTAGTATATCACTTTGTCACACTTTTTCAACTTTACTCCTAGAAGCCATAGCCAAACATTTAATACCATTTTGGGATCAGGCCGATTCCGTTGGCAAATTAAAAACATTCTGGGCTGAATTCCCAAGTTTTCATTCCTGCTAATATTACAGTTTTCCTATTGTCTATATGTGTGTGTGTGTGTGTGTGTGTGTGTGTGTGTGCGGTGATGTATAATCGTATCCGAAACAAAAAAGATGCGACGAACTAGAAAATTTTTAGTCAACGACGCCTTCCGCCTAAGAAATGCTTACTTTATGCTCTCTTCGGCATCGTATTGTATGTGGGTATATATGTGTATTCAAACAGATATAGATAAAACAAACAAGCACAGAGACATACAGACTCTCTTGAACTGTCAACCTAGAATATACCCATGATAAGCCAGAGTAATTAATGTGATTTACAAAAAATCTCTTATCCTCAAAAAGCCAAAGAAATCTCTCCTAACATACATTTTTTTTCTTTCTTATTATAGCTGAACTGATGACACAAAAGAGAATATAAGCTAAGCTTTTCTCAGGCGAAACACGTTTTGGATTAAAAATTTTCCACTTTGTCCCATCAGCTTCATATTTATATAATAAATGCGAATGTCAGTGTGTCACTGTGTCACACTTTTTCAACTTTACTCCTAGAGGCCGTAACCCAACATATCATACCATTTTGTGAGCAAATTAAAAACATTCTGGGCTGGATCCGGACCCGCAATCCTGAAAGTTTGGATTCCCAAGTTTTCATTACTGCGATTTTTATTTTTTTGTACGATAACAATTTTTATAACTTGGAAATAACTGAAATTAATTGCGAAATCCAGCGAAAGTCACCCATGAAATATAAATAATTTTTTGTACGGAAAGTAATCACCTACGTACATCAAATTGTCTTTAAATCAAGTGGCAGCAGAAGAATTATCGTTGAACCTTTAAAAGGTAAGCTTAAATATTAATGCTATACTTAAACGCAGCGATCAATTTTGAGTTTTTCTGTAGTTTATTTTTGCCTATCGCATCTACTTCTCCCTAACTATTGTGACGAAGGCCCAATCAAGAGTCCCCTGCAGGAGCTAGCTTAAATGTCACCCGATAGGGCAGCTTTTAAGCTAGTAAATAAATGCCTTTCTGCTTCCTGTTTCTTGCTTTCCCTGCTTGTTGGAATTACTCTTCTGTAGCGCCACCCTAATCCTAACCCTAATCCTAACCCTAACCCTGCCGTTCGAGTGGCTCCTGGGCCTTGCAGAGTGTAAACTTCACTGTAAAAAAATAAAAATGGTCATGAAGTCACTCACGCTCAACAGAGGCATCAATGTCACACGCAGACAAAGCGTGACGGACATAGAATCAACATTTCTTTATAATCTGCATTCATTCCACCGCGCCATTTTATTTTCGTATAAAATAAATATTTCTCCTGTGTTGAGGTTGACTGCGTCTAGATGACATAAGTATCATATATCATACTAACATATGCAGTGTGGATTATATTACGGATATGTTATATCATTTAGGTTTTGAAATAAGATCATCATTACAGAATGTCTAAATCGATATGAAGCGATATTTTTCTATATATATATATATATTCAATGAATATAGATAATTTTAAAGATTTGCACTTAGTTATATATTGTTCTTTATAGCACTGAATTCTGGTCACTCTCATCACAGATGAAGAAGCGGTTTGAAGCAACAGAAATGTGGCTCTGCACGAGGATGCTGAGAATAGGTGAGCAAGACGAAGTTTTGTAAAAAATGAAAAACGAAAAAGACACACCTATACTTAACACCAGGAAATTTCTAAGGCAAATAATGGTGAAAGAAAGCATGAAATATTTCATATATCGCGGGGAGGGGCAGAGGAAAATAAACTATTAGTGAGCTTTAGTAAAATGAAGGCTCAACTGGGTTCAAGGGATATAACAAAAAGACAAAACTTATTAACAGCTATAAAGGAGAAGAAATTCTGAAGAGCTATGATCACTAATTCCTAAAAGAGAAGAAGATGAAGATGAAGATAATAGTCTGAATAATTAATAGACTAATGATAATAATTCATCTAAGAACTTTAGACAACACTAGGAAGGCTGGAGAGTTGAATACAATAAAGATGAGGATACTAGTCTGAATAATTCATGGAATAATGACAATACTTCATCTGAGAACTTTAGACAACATTAGGAAGGATGGAGAGTTGAATACAACAAAGATAAGGATACTAGTCTGAATAATTCATGGAATAATGACAATACTTCATCTTAGAACTTTAGACAACACTAGGAAGGCTGGAGAGTTGAATACAATAAAGATGAGGATACTAGTCTGAATAATTCATGGAATAATGACAATACTTCATCTGAGAACTTTAGACAACATTAGGAAGGATGGAGAGTTGAATACAACAAAGATGAGGATACTAGTCTGAATAATTCATGGAATAATGACAATATTACATCTGAGAACTTTAGACAACACTAGGAAGGCTGGAGAGATGAATACAACAAAGATGAGGATAATAGTCTGAATAATTCATGGAATAATGACAATACTTCATCTGAGAACTTTAGACAACACTAGGAAGGCTGGAGAGTTGAATACAACAAAGATGAGGATGATGAGTTGAATACAACTAGTCTGAATAATTCATGGAATAATGACAATACTTCATCTGAGAACTTTAGACAACACTAGGAAGGCTGGAGAGTTGAATACAACAAAGATGAGGATACTAGTCTAAATAATTCATGGAATAATGATAATACTTCATCTGAGAACTTTAGACAACACAAGGAAGGCTGGAGAGTTGAATACAATAAAGATGAGGGATACTAGTCTGAATAATTCATGGAATAATGACAATACTTCATCTGAGAACTTTAGACAACATTAGGAAGGATGGAGAGTTGAATACAACAAAGATGAGGATACTAGTCTGAATAATTCATGGAATAATGACAATAGACAACTTCATCTGAGAACTTTAGACAACATTAGGAAGGATGGAGAGTTGAATACAACAAAGATGAGGATACTAGTCTGAATAATTCATGGAATAATGACAATACTTCATCTGAGAACTTTAGACAACACTAGGAAGGCTGGAGAGTTGAATACAATAAAGATGAGGATACTAGTCTGAATAATTCATGGAATAATGACAATACTTCATCTGAGAACTTTAGACAACACAAAAAGGAAGGAAGGCTGGAGAGTTGAATACAATAAAGATGAGGATACTAGTCTGAATAATTCATGGAATAATGACAATACTTCATCTGAGAACTTTTAGACAACATTAGGAAGGATGGAGAGTTGAATACAACAAAGATGAGGATACTAGTCTGAATAATTCATGGAATAATGACAATACTTCATCTGAGAACTTTAGACAACACTAGGAAGGCTGGAGAGTTGAATACAATAAAGATGAGGATACTAGTCTGAATAATTCATGGAATAATGACAATATCTTCATCTGAGAACTTTAGACAACACTAGGAAGGCTGGAGAGTTGAATACAATAAAGATGAGGATACTAGTCTGAATAATTCATGGAATAATGACAATACTTCATCTGAGAACTTTAGACAACATTAGGAAGGATGGAGAGTTGAATACAAGAAAGATGAGGATACTAGTCTGAATAATTCATGGAATAATGACAATACTTCATCTGAGAACTTTAGACAACACTAGGAAGGCTGGAGAGTTGAATACAATAAAGATGAGGATACTAGTCTGAATAATTCATGGAATAATGACAATACTTCATCTGAGAACTTTAGACAACACTAGGCTGGAAGGCTGGAGAGTTGAATACAATAAAGATGAGGATACTAGTCTGAATAATTCATGGAATAATGACAATACTTCATCTGGAGAACTTTACTTTAGACAACACTAGGAAGGCTGGAGAGTTGAATACAATAAAGATGAGGATACTAGTCTGAATAATTCATGGAATAATGACAATATTACATCTGAGAACTTTAGACAACACTAGTTGAAGGATGGAGAGATGAATCACAACAAAAGATGAGGATACAAAAGATGAGGTACTAAATAATTTAATAGTATAATGCTGACAATCCTTCAGTTTTGATCCTTATATAACACTAGGAGGGACTAGTCTAAATAATTCATGGAATAATGACAAACATCTGAGAACTTTAGACAACACAAGGATTTAGTTGAATACAACAAGATGAGGATACTGTGTGGAATATGTTTGAACTTTGTGTCTGTGTCTGTGTGTATGTTTATATATTCAACAAGGAAGGCTGGAGAGTTGAATACAACAAAGATGAGGATACTTCTAAATAACAAAATACACACGTAAAAATGTCCGTTTGACCATTCATATGCCGTCACCTTGCGAGGTCCTGTACAATTTTTCTCTTACCTTTGTGCGTCTCATTCAGAACCAGGCGAAAATTTCAAAAATAAACTTTCATGATTCGTTTGTTTTACTTCATAGAACAGCTTAAAAATCAAGGGTTGTTACCTAAATATCACAAATAGGGAATAATTCATGGAATAATGACAATACTTCATCTGAGAACTTTATACTGCAGGATACTAGTCTGAATAAATGGAATAATGGTTCTCCAAGTTGAATACCGGTTTGAATTCATGGAATAATTTTCTTCATCTTTCTCCTAGACTGGTTGCCACTCAAGGCTATAAAACCCAGTCTGCTTTCTACTTACCTATAAATGGGAGGAGAATAAAAGGATTCATATCATTCCAAAGTGCATGAGGTTGAATACAATGGATTCAATTCAACTCGACAAAGATGAGGATCTAGTCTGAATAATTCATGGAATAATGATTCCTCGTTCCGAGCTTTAGACTCTCCATTGCTCCACCGTACCTCTCTTACATAAATATATTTGTTCAAAATGGTACTTTGCTATATATTTAGCGATGCTTGACAAGATCCAAAAAAGAATGTACAATGTTGTTGGTCCTGACCTGGCATCTCGGTTCCATTCACTTTTCACCAGGCTGGAGTTGAATACAACAAAGATGAACTAGTCTAAATAATTCATGGAATAAGATAATACTTCATCTTTTTGTCTGTGCCTTTTCTATAAATATTTTCCTGGTAATTCTTCTGATGATATTTCCTCTTTGGTACCGAGACTTCACGAATTTAAGTGCAGTACTAGATTGCCAGTTAGGTCTCATCCTATTAATGTTGTGTTGGTAAATTTATTGTAATGTGTTTCATCCGTTAGGATTTTATCGGACTGGGCTTTGTTGACGTTGCCACATGTCTACACATGCGCACGAAACGAGAGGCGCAGGTAGTTTCAAAATTTTTTTTGAAAGAATTTTTTTTTAATATAATAATTTTTGTTTCAGTCTAGACAAAATTCATCAATATTCTTTTTTCTCTCTCCATCATCTTTATCCCTGACTATCCCACACTCTAATAATATAAAATCTGCCAATAATGGTGTTATATTAGTACGCAACTTTATTGTAGCTGAACAAGCGATGAAGGCAGTTTCCAGACATTTTCGTCTCAGTGGATAACTTTCTCTTTTAGTCAAAGTAGCATTACCTATATCAAAATTGTGGTCCGTTTTGTTACGGTGAACAACCAATGCGTTTTATGTGTTGTTATTTAAAATGTCCCTTTTTTGTTCATATAGTCTTTTGTTTACTCTTCTTGAGGTCTCTCCAATGTATTCATTGTGGCAATTCCTGCATTTGATAAAGTAAATTCTTCCTTCAACTTTTGGTTCGTTGTTTTGTTTCTTTATTAATTAAGTCATTGATTCTTTTAGATGTAGTTGTGCCAAATTTTATGTCTATATTTCTGAGATAAGTTATTATGTACATTAACACAAGGACACATGGCACATTAGATAAAGGCGTTGGTAAGATCCAGTGACATAACCCAAAGTGTGAGTTCAATACCCGGCTAAGGCAGTGGAGAACTTTCAGAGGGAAAAATTAACAGGAGATAACTGATAACTGACATCCATTAAAACATGGCACGTGGAACTAAAACAGTCTACCTCAGTGAGCGAAAAAACAAAAAGGGTTCGGTTCGACATTCCAACCACCTGAAGAAGGCCGGAGTGTACAACGGCCGAAACGCTGTGATAAATATGGCAACAAAGATGAAGACAATAGTCCGAATAATGTAAATAATGACAAATTTTATGTTGAGTTTAGATAAATTCTTTACGGTTGTAATTGTGATACAGTTAGTTGGTAGAATAATGTTTTTTGATTCGTTGTGTTTGTCAGGAAGAACAACTTTTCTATTTTGGAATATTTTATGAGCCTTTTTTCCGCATTGAAAATGAAATAGGGTATTGGAGAGACTTGAATGTATTTGCAATGTATTTCTCTTCTTCGTGGTAATATTGAGGGCTGCAAATTCTTAGTGCTCTTAAATAGAATCCAATAATCATTCCGGATTTTATTTTGTCGTTGCCAAACATAGGTTCTTCCAGCAGCCACCCTCTTGAGTCAGGGAAGCACTACCCCATCAAGGCACTTGATATAGGCCTCCGTGTTTAGTCTGAGGCCCTGTGAGAAGATGAATGGGGGCATAACATCGCCATCACTAGTGATCACACCAAACATCTTCGTAATCGCCAATAGACTCATCCAACTCTTTGTGAATCCTTTGCACTGACACCCAATCACTTGGAAATGTTCGCATTGGAGCTTCCGGCGGGAATGCCAAGCAGTACAACATGTCGTTTCCAATTTACTGGTGGAGTGAATTGCGTCATAATGTTCTTTTTCTCACAGATGGTGCCCAATTGAGTCTGCTATACTGTGCAAT
Organism: Acanthosepion pharaonis; assembly: GCA_903632075.3. NCBI lineage: Eukaryota > Metazoa > Mollusca > Cephalopoda > Sepiida > Sepiidae > Acanthosepion > Acanthosepion pharaonis. The sequence continues at coordinate 725,794 of CAHIKZ030001213.1, forward strand.
CGACAAAATCAAAAATAAACGACGCGCATACGCGAAATAAAAAATATAAAATGGCGACAATTTACCCATCGCGCCCTGTATAAAAGGGGATGTCACTATTCAAATTGAATGGCTGCCCCGGGCGGCACACACTTAGCCCCAGGCGGCCCACAGTCTAGCTATTCCACTGTTCACAGTAAACATTAATAACACAAGAAATGATTACTGAATTGTTATCGTCTGTCATTTTGGAGAAACGTCGAATAGCAAGAAAATTTTCTGTTTTCAAACGTTATTTTTTTCGTTTTTTTTTGTTTTTTTTTTCATGTCTTTTTGTCTGATCGTGTCATATGTAAATAGATTTTTTCTTTTCTTTTTTTCTTTTTTGTCCCCTACGTTTTAGGTTCTTGAAGTAAGAGTTTTAATCAAATTGTCATTCAATCGAATTGGCTCACTTCTTGATATTGGCAAATTGTTTGAATAAAAAAGGTCGTTGGATAAATTTATTTGTGAACGGAATTAAAGTGTGAGAGTGAGTGTATGAAAAAGAGAGAGAGGGGCAAGAGAAATATGAGACGAGAGAGATGACTAACAAGCGAAAATCGCGTTTATATACAGTAGTGTGTAAAATAAATTGAACCTGTGTACGCGTGTTTGAGTGCGATAGAGAGAGGGGAAATAGAAAATATGGAAGAGAGAGAGAGAGAGGGAAGGAAGGAAGAAAATATAAATGGAGAGAAAATGATAAAAATCTGGGGAGAGATGTGAAAGAGAGAAAAACGCGTTTATAGGCGGAAATGCGAAAAAAAAAATGAACCTTTGTGTGTATGTGTGCATGAGTAAGAGAGAAAGAGAGAGTGGTGGAGAATAGAAAAATCGGGAAAGAGGGAGCAAAGGAGCGAAAGACAGAGAAAAACAGCTGGGGAGAAAAAGAGAAAAAACAGGGGAAATAGAGAGGTAGAGAATAGGGTAGAGAGAGGTGAAAGGGAAAAAACGCATTAATACGATGAAGGACGAAAAAGAACCTCTCTCTCTCTCTCTCTCTCTCTCTTTGTGTGTGCGTGTATGTGTGTGTGCTTATACGTTTGCGTGGGAGAGGGAGATAAAAAGGTGGAGGGAGGGAGGGAGGGAGAGAGGAGAAGAAAAAATAGGGGAAGAAATATGGAGAAAACGTAGCGAGCAAAGAGAGGAAAATAGCTGAAAAGAGAAAGAGAGGGGGAGAGAATGAGGAGAGACAGGTGAAAAGGTGAGAAAGCAGGAGTGAACTAAAGACAGTGAACCCATATGGTTGTGTGTGTGTGTGTGTGTGTGTGTGTGTGTGTGTGTGTGTGTGTGTGTGTGTGTGTGTTAAAGAAAGGGAGAAAGAGAGAGAGAGGGTGAGAGAGAGAGAGTGACCGTAAAAAAGGGAGATGTTGTGGGAGGAAGAGCTAACATTCAGGAGAGAGAACACGAGTCTGTAAGTAAAAATATATAAAAGAAATTTAACCCGTGTGTGTGTTCCGTGTGTACGAAAAACAAGTAAAAGTGTGTGTGTGTGTGTGTGTGAGAGAGAGAGATTCTGTGTGCAACATGGGGACTAGGACTGAGGATCACAGAGGCATGTAAATGCCAGAGACAGTGTTTTCGGCCTGAAAGCGTGCATATCTGTCAGTTCCTGCAAGGTGATAGTTGGTTTTCGTTCATATGCGTCTGTCGATCTACACATCTGAATTTGAACCAAACACAGCT